>NW_004624907.1:511847-755062 GCF_000247695.1 Heterocephalus glaber
CGGCAGCGGCAGCGGCAGCAGCAGCAGCGGCGGCGGGGTCAGCCCGGGTAGCCCGAGCCCCGCGGCCTGGGCCTGCGCTCGGCGCCATGAGCGGCGGCGGGCCTTCAGGAGGCGGCCCTGGGGGCTCGGGCCGGGCGCGGACCAGCTCGTTCGCGGAGCCAGGCGGCGGAGGCGGCGGAGGCGGCGGCGGCCCTGGGGGCTCGGCCTCTGGCCCAGGCGGCACCGGCGGCGGGAAGGCGTCTGTCGGGGCCATAGGTGGGGGCGTGGGAGCCTCGAGCTCCGGGGGTGGCCCCAGCGGCAGCGGTGGAGGAGGCAGCGGCGGCCCCGGCGCGGGCTCTAGCTTCCCGCCGCCCGGAGTGAAGCTGGGCCGTGAGTATTAGGGGTGCCCGTGTCGGGTGGTGATCTGGGTTTCCTAAGGTCCTCAACTGTAGATCTGTTCCTTTCATGTGCTCATATAAGACCTCGAGGTCACTGTTCCTCCTCCAAACTGGGGTCTTGAGCTCTCTCCCTCCCAGAAAAAGGGGTTTGGAGTTACCGTCACTTGGGAGTTTAGGGTAAGAATTATTGACATCCAGAGAAACAGGGTCACAGTTCTCGATTCTTTCAGTACCAAGGTCTTGGGTCGCTGAGCTTTAAAAACAAAAATCTGACGTTACCATTCATTAGAGATCAGGATCAGAGGTCATAGTCACTTGCAAATGGGGAATCTAGGATAGTTGTCTCCTAAAAAAACAAAAATAAGATCACTATAGCCAGGGATTTATCTCTGTGGTTCCAGCGCCTGCCTTGCAAGCAAAAGGTCCCAAGTTCGATCCCCGGTACCAAAAACAAAACAAAACAAAGATCACCATATCACCACTACTACAAAAAGAGGATCTGCATTTACTCTCCCTTAGAGGATGGGGATTTGAATTGTATATTTCTTAAAAGTCGGGATTTGGGGTTACTGTGCCACCAACGAACAGAGCCAGGTTTGAAACATAAGACCTGGCATCATTACCAACCCAAATATCTAGAGCTATACCCCCAACAGTAGCCATTAATAGTTATTTCAAAACAAGAACAGATGGGGAATCAGCATACCCTTCAAAACAAGTCCATTGTCCCTGTTCTTGAAAAAAAAAAAAAGCTTGGGGGGGTGCTTTTTAGCAAAAATGAAATGAAGGGTGGATCACAACTCCCCATGGATTTGAAGTTATGCCTCTTTAATCATTTAGGGGTATGCTGTCATTGGCTGCACAGCAATGTAGAATACTTCCCTCCAAAAGAAACAGTTACTGGCCCCTCTAAATGGATTTAGTTCATCAGTTTCCTAAATAGAAAAGGCCCCCTGTCCCCTAGGAATGACACCAAGGTTTGCTGCCATTCAGAGAATGGAATTTGGGAATTTGAGCTACCCTTCAAAAGGTCTGAGGCTGGAATAGCCGCCCCCTGAGGACAGAGATCAAGCTCACTATCCTCACATCTTGTGCTGCTCTGGACCCCACATATAAAGAGGTCGGGTCAGTTTCTGATCTAATGTATTTGGGCACGGGTAGCTTTCCCCCAAAAGTGGGGGTCAAAGCATTAGTCTCATACCAGGAGAGCATGTTCATTTTTGTCACCAGGAGCCAGTGGTGAAGTTACCAGTTCTACTAGAGAAGATTTAGAAGGCACTGCTCTACAGGTTGTGAAAATGATCATTGCTTTCCTAAAGTAGGAATACATCAGGCTTACTGTTCCTTCAGTAGAAGATGTTAGGTCTTGCCTTTCCTACAGGAGGGCCCAGAGGGCAATGAGCCCACTATAGATGGATTCAATACCTAGGGTTGATGGTGTCTCCCAGTATCAATAGGGACCAGTGATTTGATGTTTCCTAGAAGTGGAAATTAGGGGTTGTCAACCCTTGTACAGCAAAGAGGTTTAGGTGTCACTGTCCTCCCATATAGGAGGATGCGGGATTTAGGGCTTCCTGAAGAAAAGAAGGGAAAGGGCACTGGGGGTTTCCTCAGAGAGTGGGAAGGGACAAAGAAGCCCCAACAGGCTTTTTGCAGAGATTTCCTTCCCACAGCCCTGAGATAGAGTGGTGGCTGGAGGGGAAATGTCAGTGGATTGTGTGTCCCCTTTATTCCCCAGGTGACAGCGGGAAGGTGACCACAGTGGTAGCCACTCTAGGCCAAGGCCCAGAACGGTCTCAAGAAGTGGCTTACACAGACATCAAAGTGATTGGCAATGGCTCATTTGGGGTCGTGTACCAGGCACGACTGGCAGAGACAAGGGAGCTGGTGGCTATCAAGAAGGTTCTTCAGGACAAGAGGTTCAAGGTAGCTTGGGGGAAATGGAATGAACAGTTTCGGGGACTAGGCATGGCTGGTGAGAACTCCCAGCAAGAGAACGGGTGCCTGGGGTTTCAGAGGAGACCTGAGTGAGCATGGGCCAGAAAAGGGGAAAGAAGGGAATGAATTGAATGGAAGGTGGGAAAAGTTGATTCCAAGAGTTGAAAGCTGACATTTATTGGGCATTTGCTTAATATAAGTGCTTGATAGGGGAGTTCTTGTTTAATGTACCTAAAGATTCTCTGAAGGTTGGTGCTGTTGTTATTCCCATGTTAAGCAAGCAGAAATGAAGTTTGCATATAGAATACCCTATTCAAGAGACTAGACTTTAGCCTGATTTCCAAGCCCTTCACCTTAACCACCTGGATACATTTCTTCCCAGAGAAAGGAGATGGTAGGGCTGATGGTGTTAGTGCTGAAGGTAGCACTCTGCCTCAGGTGTTTGACCAGTGCAAGATATAATTCAGCCTATGCCGTGTTCACAAACTATTGGTGTTGGTATGGGGCCCTGTCCTTTCTGAGGAGGGGTACCTGCCGTCTTTCACTTGGGCGGCAGTGACCTGTGAACTAGCATTGGCCCAGGGAACTAGATGGAGATGGAAGAGATGGTAGTGGAAGGATAACTGGTATTTGGAGGACTGGCATTTGGAACCTAGGCTACCCTGGATGTGGAGGAACTGAGGCTGGGTCAAGCCCTGGCTCTGGACAGCTCCAGGATGTCACCCAGAACTTGGTTAGGGTTGACTTCCAGAAGTGAGAAGGATCTGGGGGCAGGGAGCTCTGAGGTCCCAGGTGGGAAGAGAGTGGGGGAGAATGCTCAGTCTGGGCCTTTTGGGAAGAGGCTGAAGGGTCTCTGTAAGTCCCTAAGTGAGAATTGGATGCCTGGAGTCTGGGACTCAAGATCCAAGCTAGAGTTCAAAGTCCGAGATGCCTCTGGGGAGAGCAGAAGCAAGTAGTGGTGGGGACCAGAGTGAACTGGATGGCCAATACTGGTCTCTGGTCTCTGGTGCCATGTAGGCTGCTTCATCTTATTTCTCATGAGAAGCTGAGAACTGGCTTTAAAAGTGAAGCAATTTGGCTTTTAAATGTCAGCAATAAGTTGAAAATTTTTTTAAAAGCAGACTGAAAAGAACACATTTGTGTTCTGGAATGAGTCCACAGGCCTCTAGCTATGTGAGAGGGGAGGAAGTTTGGGGTGAGGAATTGCAGGATGCCCCTGAAGGGCCTTGCTACTGTGATACAAAGAGCAACTGCCTTTTCTATTGGCCGGAGTGGGAATGGTGCTGAGGCGAGTATACTAGGGAGTGGAGGCAGAGAGAGAGGGTTGGTTGTATTGAGATTTTCTTCCTCTGTCCCCAAGAACCGAGAGCTGCAGATTATGCGTAAGCTAGACCACTGCAATATTGTGAGACTGCGGTACTTTTTCTACTCCAGTGGGGAGAAGGTGAGACATTGGGGTGCCCAGGGTGAGGGTGTGGCTTCACCTTGACTCCATTCATTCTCCTGCCTGCTTTTCTCATGAGTCCAGTCTTTCCCTTACAGTGCCTTATATACACCTTCCCTTTCCCCTTGCTCCCAATACCTCACACCTCTCCTTTTCTGTCTCCAGAAAGATGAGCTTTACCTAAATCTGGTGCTGGAATATGTGCCCGAGACAGTGTACCGGGTGGCCCGCCATTTCACCAAGGCCAAATTGACCATCCCTATCATCTATGTCAAGGTAGGCAGGCAGGCTGCTCCAGAGCTTCATTTCTTCTGTAGGTTACCTCATCTTTCAAGTTTATGTTGGTTCCTGGGGTCCCATATTTTGTGCCTTTGCTCCTGTAGCCCCCAGATGGAGTTTGCCAAAGCAGGGGAGGGCCAAGGCAAGGGCTGACTGAATCAGGAAGGCAGCTGGACCAGGCAGCTTAAGAGGCTGCAGGGTATCTGCTCAGATCCACATTGAAAGCCCACTATTAGTGGTGTTGGGGTGAGGGATACCATGAGTTTGAGGGGAGCTGCTGAGGTCAGAGTCCAACCTTTGGAGCCCGGTTGAGGGGTAGTGGGAAAGACTTAGGGTTGCAGTCAGATTAGTGTCCATACCATAGAGCCAGGCGTGCATCTTCCTACATCCTCTGTAGCATCATTCCCCATACCTGGCACTGTGTCCTGGGTGTAAAGGATCTTCAGGAGGGCTGGGGATTTAGCTCAGTGGCATTGTGCCTGCCTCACAAGCTCAAGGTCCTGGCCTGGGATTTAGCTCGGTGGTTTTGCTGCCTGCTGCACAAGCGCGAGGACCCAAGTTCGATCCCCGATACCAAAAAAAAACAAGCTCAAGGTCCTGAGTTCGATCCCTGGTACCAAAAAAAAGGGAATCTTCAGGAGGTATCTGAATGAATATATCAATAAATGAGTGAAGCCCAGGAATGATGTAGGTTCAGAACAGAGGCTGGAACAGGTACTGCATTAGGAGGCAGGAGGCGTAGGTTTGTTTGCTAGAGGTTTGGGGCCCAGCTGCTCCTTGTGCTGGCTTTAAGAATTCTACTCCTGAGTGAGGTGACTTGGGCCCTATCAGTGGCTGTTGTTGCTAGACTTCAGCTCCTGGAAGGGGAATTCTCTGATTGGGAGCTGTGCTGGAGCTGCCTGCACACTGGGCCCAGTGCTGAGCAATTCCAGAAGCACAGCTTACTAAGACCCTTGTCTTGCTCTCAAAGAGCCTGTTTGGTGGGGCTGACATGCACTGTCCAGGAAACATGAAACTAGGTGCTGCTACACTAGAGGGAGCATAAGGAATCCTGGAAAAAAGATATCCTTGCTCAGCCTGATTTGGAGATGAGACGGAACAAGGAAGGCTATTGGGAGGAGACCAGGTGCATGAAGTAGTGGCATCTGGCTGAAGGGAACAGGGACAAAGGAGGAACCCTTTGTACATGGTGGAGAACAGTTGAGCAGTTAATACATAACAGACACTGGTCTTGGGCCCATGGAAGCAGAAGTGATCAAAACTCAAAAGATCCCTGATCTTTTGGCACTTGGGTTCTAGTCAGTAAGTGGGAGAGAGGCAGCAGAACTGAGCTGGAGGCAGGGTTGGCTTGTGGGTGGTTTTGACTGTGGAGTGAAGGAGGCTGAGCTCTTCAGGAACCAATGGTTTTTGGAGAGGGGAAGCTGAGTGCCTGACTCTCCAGCCTACTTTATGACAGGGCTTTCCACTGTGTCTGACTTATTCAGCAGGCTTCTGCCAAGGGGTGTGGTTGCAGCAACAGTTGTCAAAATTTGGTCTGGGGACTAGCATCTGTGCCGGAAGGCTTATTTCAGATGCCCCATTCTTTTTTTTTTTTTTTTTTTTTTGGCGGTACTGGGGATCAAACTCAGGACCTTGGGTTTTCTTTTTCCTTTTTTTTGGTACTGGGGATCAAACTCGGGACCTTGCACTTATGAGGCAGGTGGTGGAACCACTGAGCTAAATCCTTGACCCTAGAACCTTGGGTTTTTGAGGCAGGCACAACAGCGCCACTGACCTAAATCCCCCACCCTCAAACGCCCTATTCTGAAGTCACATAATTAGAAACTGTTAGGTGGGTGTGGTAGTCTGAAAGGCAGAAGGGTTGAAAGTTCCAGCTCAGCCTGGGCCACTTGGTGACTTAGCAAGACCTTGTCTCAAAGTAAAAAATAAACAAAGGGCTGGGGCTATACTAGGTGTGAAGGTTCTCAGTTCACTCTCAGGTACTGCAGAAAGACAAAAAACCCAAGAAAACCCTGTGAGTTTGGGGGCCCATCAGTGTGTTTTAACAAGTCCTCCCAAGTACTTGTGGTATGCACTCAAGATTGAGAATCCAAGATTGTGGCCTGGAAGGATTCTTCAGGCCAAGACAGTGGGCTAGTGACGGTGTGCTGTGTGGGCAGAGCTGAGCTGGAGTTCAGCTGTCCCCTGCCTGCCCCAGGTGTACATGTACCAACTCTTCCGGAGCTTGGCCTACATCCACTCCCAGGGTGTGTGTCACCGTGACATCAAACCCCAGAACCTGCTGGTGGACCCCGACACTGCTGTCCTCAAGCTCTGCGATTTTGGCAGGTGGGACTGACCTGGGTTTGCTGGGTGGCTAAAAGGGTAAGGGGGACTTTAACCTTTGGCTGTTTACCCTTCCCTTTTCTTCCCACAGTGCAAAGCAGTTGGTCCGGGGGGAGCCCAATGTTTCCTACATCTGTTCTCGCTACTACCGAGCCCCAGAGCTCATCTTCGGAGCCACTGATTATACCTCGTCCATCGGTCAGAGTCATGGGTGGGTGGTGCTGGGAATGAAAGTCTTGGCAGGTTTTGAGTTCTTTCTGTGCGCTGTGTGTCAGGCTTGGTGATAAAAGCTTAACATCTGTTCTTTTAGGGGCCGGGGATTTAGCTCAGTGGTTCCACCACCTGCCTCGCAAGTGCAAGGACCCGAGTTGGATCCCCCGTACCAAAAAACAACAACAACAACAACAACATCTGTTCTTTTACCCAGTCCTCACAAGCTTAGGAGGCTGATGCTACTGCATGGTTGTTTTAGATAATCGACCTAAGGCTGAAAGCCGGGAAGCTTCCTGCCCATAGTTGCACTGCTGAGATGGGGCAGGGCTGGGATTTGAAAGCACACCTGACTCCAGAGTCCACCCTAGCTCTGGAACCTCCCAGTCAGCTCTGTTCTCAGCTGGAGGGAGGGAGGGGCTGGGAATGACCTTGGGGGAACCAGCAGGCACAGCTTTGTTACCACAAAGGTACCACCTATTCCTAGGGCCTCTGTGTCCTGTTGAGGATGACAGTGCCACCTTCCAGGCATGAGGGGCAAGGCTAAAATAAGGGAATGGGTGTGGGAAGGGACTGTGTGGTCCCTAGGTGTAAACTTATGCAGTGAGGGTCATGGTACAGACTAGGGAGGGGCCAGGCTAAAGGGCTTCTCATGGGCAAGAGTGAGGCTGGGACGTGAGAAAGGTATTCTAGGATTTAAGGTTTTACCTTCCTGTGGCCCAAAGGACATAGGTTCCTATTGGCAAGGTTGGGCCTAGTTTGTCCTCTGAGGATAGAGCCAGACAAAGGGCTCACTGGGGTCACTGAGCACGGGCAATGAGGGCTGGAAGGACATGTAGTCTGAAGAGTGCAGCTAAGTGGGGCAGACATGGAGGTTCAAGGTCCAGCTCCAGTATTCTGTGTATGACCTTTGGATAAATGTTTCCTGACTTGGGAAAATGGGGGTCTTGACACCTGAGGATGGCCATGGGAAATAACGGAAGTGTTTGCAAAGGGATGGGCTTGGTGACCTGTCTGCCTAGCCCTGAACCTCCCCCATTGCCTTCAGATGTGTGGTCAGCTGGCTGTGTCCTGGCTGAGCTCCTCCTTGGCCAGCCTATCTTCCCTGGGGACAGTGGGGTGGACCAGCTGGTGGAGATCATCAAGGTGAGAGTAGGGTCAGGGAGGGCGTGGGGCAGGGCTAAGGGATAGGGGGCCTCGTCTCAAACCCCTCCCTCACTACACAGGTACTGGGAACACCAACCCGGGAACAAATCCGAGAGATGAACCCCAACTATACGGAGTTCAAGTTCCCCCAGATTAAAGCTCACCCTTGGACAAAGGTAGGGTAGGGATTCGGGGAGGGAGGGGGGGGTCGTCTCCTGAAGGCCAACTGGGCTGGTAGTTGGCTTCAGAATCATGGCTTTTGAGGGTTTAAAGTTAACCAGGGAGCAAGTCAATAACTCATTACGTTTAAAAAGTTTATGGAATCTAAAAAATTAAGGACCCACAGGTAATCGAGATTCCATTTCTGTGGCAGGGAAACTGAAGCTCATAGCAAGGTTCATATAATCACAGGACCTGGGCTGGCTAGCTGCCAGATACAAATTGACTTCCTCTCAGTGGTTGTGCCTCTGTTTCCTTATTTGGAAGGTGGGTTTGTGAGAGGCAGGCAGTTGTATTTGCCACAGGCAGCGAGTCATAAGATGCTAGTGCCGAGGGCATCTCTCACCCTCATGACCCTGCACCCCCCCTCCCCCCAGGTGTTCAAATCTCGGACGCCGCCTGAGGCCATCGCTCTCTGTTCAAGCCTGCTAGAGTACACTCCGTCCTCCAGACTCTCTCCACTAGAGGCCTGTGCCCATAGCTTCTTTGATGAACTTCGATGTCTTGGAACCCAGCTCCCCAACAACCGCCCACTTCCCCCCCTCTTCAACTTCAGTCCTGGTGGTGAGAGCAGTAGAAGTGGGGAGCCAAGCAGGTTACAAAGCAGGTCTAGGGGCCAGGAAGTTGTTCCCCAGATTCTGGAGAACCATAGCTACCTTAGCAATGCTTTATGATCTGTCTTTTTTTTTTTGGTACCGGGGATCTAACTCAGGACCTTGTGCTTTCGAGGCAGATGGCAGAAAGACTGAACTAAATCCCCAGCCCATGACAATCTGTCTTATGCTAGGTTCTTTCCAGTTTTATACTTAAAGAATTCTGTGGCTAGAAGTGTCTATAAACAGGCCTGGCCAATAACTGGCCCCTTGTTTGGTACCCCTTCATAATCCTCACTGGGTTTCCAGTGCCCTGGCTCCTCCCTGACTGGGCGTGTCAATTCCCCTCTCTAGAACTCTCCATCCAACCGTCTCTGAACGCCATTCTCATCCCTCCTCACTTGAGGTCCCCAGCAGGCACTACTCCACTTACTCCGTCCTCACAAGGTAAGTTGGAGGACCATCTGCTGAGGGTTAAACCAGCACTTCTGAACCAAAATATATTTCACAGCATGTCAGTGACCACCTTAGTAGGGCATTGTTGCCTACATCTGTGTGTTTTGTTTTGTTTTTTGGTACCGGAGATCGAACTCGGGTCCTTGTGCTTGCGCAGTAGGCTGCGAAACCACTGAGCTAAATCCCCGGCCCCTACATTTGTGTTTAAAATGCTAATTGGAAACCAAAGAAATGTTTGCTGTGAACAAACAAAAAGTTGAACTTGCTGACCATGTTTAAGAATTGGGCCACTTTAGGTAAAAACCCAGATTTCCTTTTCTCTTGGTGAAGAAAATCAGATTCGGGCAGCAGTGGGCTGGCATGCCTTCCTGACTGCAGTTGGCAGTGGGCTGGCTGCAGCTACCTCCAGCTGCCTCTTATGTGGAGCCTGGTTTCCTGGTGTGAGGCACTCAATGTCAAGCTGGCCTTTTGGGCTTTTGAGTTTGCAATCCTGGACCTAAAGTGACAGCTTTTAACTTTTAACGTAGCATCTTACCACTCTACTCTGGAAGGGGTGCAGGGGGATCTGAAAGGCGAAGACTAATTGTCAGTTGCTTTCCTTCCCTTCAGCTTTAACTGAGAATCAGACCGGCTCAGACTGGCAGGCACCTGATGCCACACCTACCCTCACTAACTCTTCCTGAGGGCCCCACCAACTACCCTTCCATGTCTATCTGGGAGCCCTAAGTGGGGTTGGGAAGGGGGAGGCGTAGCCCATCAAACTCCTATCCTGGCTGGCCCCCTAGACTAGAGGGCAGAGGTAAATGAGTCCCTACCCCCACCTCTAGTCCCTCCGTTACCAGCCTCACTCCTTTGATGGGCTTTTTAAGAGGATTTTAACTGGTTGTGGGGAGGGAAGACAAGGAAGGATGGGGTTGGGGGCATGAGGAACTCCTACCCCTTTTGCCCCCTCATACCCCCCAGCCTCCACTTCCTCCAACCCCCCCCCCCCCATGACCCTTGTAAATAGAATCAGCCCACTTCATCTTTTCCCTTCCCTGGTCCCCAGGTGTAAATAGATTGTTATAATTTTTTTCTTAAAGAAAACGTTGATTCGCACCATCCAACCTGGCCCTGCCCACTCCTACAGCTGTATCTCCACTTCTGTCCTCTGCTCCCAAGGCCTCCTCACTCCTCTCCCAACCCTGGAGGGCCTGGGGGAATGGGGAGAACTCCTGATGTCTTAAGTTTCCACAGTAAGGTTTGCCTGTGTACAGACCTCCATTCAATAAATTATTGGCATGAAAAACTGCTTCCCGTCTGGCTGCCTGTTTCCACCAAGGTGAGAGGTTGTCTGGAGGGCTATTCAGGGCCAGGAATGGGCTATATCTCGGGCAGGGAAACACTGGGAAGCCCTAGTTTTGGCCCTGATTCAGGTGCCTAGCCCTTCTGGACCTGAGCACTCCTACTCCTGTCTGCATGTGGAGTGATGAACTTTTTCATTGTAGAGGCCTGTCCTGTGACCCAGCATAAATCATCTGCTTCTGCTTAGGGAGGGAGAGATTAGCATCCCAGAGACCAGTGAGAGAAGTGGCGATCCCTTGAAGGGGTCCAGGCTGAAGAACTTAAGTTGCAGAGTCAAGACTATAAACAAAGGGCTGTGTGTCTCAGTCCAAGCTGCTGGCTGCTTCTAGGACCTGGGAGATGAGTCACTCAGGCAAAAACTTAAAACTTACTCTGCCTATAGACTCTGGGGTGAGGTGGTGTTGGGACACGAGGCAGGGCCAGAACCCTAGCAGATTCTCAAGGCTTCTTTTCAGAGTTAAGCAAGGCACCTATTTGCTCTGCCTCTCAGGGATTGGGAATTGACAACTCTGGGAAGGCTGGGGCAGAGTTTGGCTTTTTCCCTCACTTTTAAAATATCCTAGGACTAGATGGTAGGGGCTGCCGGCAGATGGAAATGGCACCATCTCCACATGGTGTCAAGCAACAAGCATAGGCAGGAGACTGCCGAGGGGGAGGGAAAGAGAGCCTGGGGAGGAGCAGCTGCATGTCCTCTGCTAGATTCCACTGAGGACATGTCCCAGGAGTGCTAGGACTGTTCCTGTGGGCTCTGGGCTTTCCAAACTGCCTAAGGACATCTATACTGCCCAGAACAGGTTCTGTCCTGCTTTTGCTCAATACTGGCCTGTATTTCACCTTGATTGCAAAGTGGATTTTTAGAGCACATAGATTAGACAAGGGGAAGATGGCTGGTCTGGGCGAGGGGCAAGCCTTGGGTGCTTGGGGACCTCTTTCTCCCCAGTGTTTGATCATGTATTCACTTTCCTCCTACCCCCCATAACCCTTGCCCAGCTCTGTCCCTGTTCTCTCCCCTCTAGACCATTGCCAGCCTCCCACTCACATCGCGAATCCCAGGGAGACCTGATAACCCTGTTATGACACCTCCACACCCCTGCAGCACTGTCTTGAACTACTCAGCCCAACTCCCAAGGCCTAGGCTTCCCTCCTGGACAACTGCCAGCCCCAGCAGCATTCTACTTCATCTGCCTGAGGTGTGCAGAGGTCTAGGGCAGCCTGTTCCACTGACCCACATCTGCTTAGGGAGGAAAGGACTGTTATCCTAGGCATCCGTTGAAAAAATTGGGCATCCCTTCCTGCTTCCAAGGTCTTTTACCAGCCCCCTTCTATCCCAACTGCTCTGCGACCCTGGTTTACTTTTCTTCCAATTAGAATGAATCCTTTTGACTCCAACTTTCTACATGGGTTTCAGGTCTCAATCACTTAGAATAGCAGTGGTTATAAAATGTGGGCTTAGGGGACAAATCTCACAGTGCCTTGGAAGTAGCTGTCCTCAGTTTTTGCATCCGTACAAGAGGGATGAGACTGAGATCATAATACACCCGTTGGGATCATAGTACACATACAGTGCTAAGTGTAGTGCCTGCCATGGCCATGCAGTCAAATGTTCAGGTAATTATAGTTTCAAGATGGTCTCCAAATATATACTATCCTATAGTGCTGTCTCCCTGAAATGTTCTTTTCCTCTTCCACTGGCAGATTCCTACTTTTTCTTCAGGGACTACCTTCTCTAGGAAGACTTTCACACTTGATCTCCTCCCATGAAGGTTTGTTCCCTACTCTAGGATCCCAGTGTCGCTGCACATCCCCATCATAACCCAAGAAATCCTTAAGTTTGACTCATCTCTGGCCTTCATCATTGCATAGCACATAGGAGGCCTTTGGACACAGGCTGAATGAAACCAATGAGCCACATTTGGAGAACAAACCATCTGTACTTGTGTGTGGTCTTACTAGATACTTTCTGAGGGCAGAGCCTGTGTCTGACTCATAACTGGGTCCTCAGCATTACCCACTCTTTTTCTTTTTTGGTACTGGGGATGGAACTCAGGACCTTACACTTTCAAGGCAGCTGGTGGAACCACTGAGCTAAATACCCGGCCCTGGATCTCCCACTGTTAAGATTAATACCAGGGTACCTAAATCCCCTTCTACATTGTCAAAATTGAGATGAAGGAAGCCCAGATAAGTTAAGTGCTTTTCTCTACCAGGCAGAACCAAGCCCTGGGTGCCCAAAATCCAAGGAAGGCTAGGGCTGGGGGATAAGCAGAAACTCTTAAGAGATATAAGAGAATCCCCAGCCCGGGAACATGGTTGGTGCTCCATAAAGTTTACCTGATATTGCTGGGTGATGCAAAGAGCCTTGCCAAACCCCACTTTGTAACACAGCAGGGTGACCTGGGACAGATTACATGGCATCTTAGCTTCAGTTTCCCCTCAGGAAGAGAAAGATGACATGGGAAACCTGGCAGGGCTGCTGAGGAGTCACTGGATACAAGAGTGAGTCTCATGGTGAATGCCAGATTGGCTTGTCAAAGGGGTGGTCCTCTTTTCCCTAGAGGCGCCCACACTTATTGTTGTGACCAAACCCTTTTATTGTTGCTCTTCCACCATGTCACACAAAGGCCGTGTCTAACTGTAACAGCCCACTTGCTTCACTGGCCCCCAGTGCAGCCTGGCACAGCTGCAGTGTGTCCTCCAGTGCCAGTGGCTGGGATGTCTCAATGATGGCGATGGTCTCCCCGAGCTCTGTGCACATGATAGTCTGCTGAGGCTCAGCGGCTGGGGGTGGGGCAGGAGGTGGTGATCTGGGAGGCTGCAGGGTCAGAGACCGGGCTCGGGCATGGACCCGCTGATGCAGCCGTAGGCCTGCCATGGCACGGAACCAGCGGCCACAGGTCCCGCAGTAGTAGGGGCTCTTGTTGTAGAGACCAGTGATGGGGAGCCGGGGTGCACGGGCAAAGGCAACAGGCCGAAGGTGCAGCCGCCGGTGCTGCTGTAGGTTGGAGCTCTGTGTAAAGCGCTTGCCACAGTCCAGACACTGATAGGGACGCACACCTGTGTGGGTCAGCTGGTGGCGGCTGAGGTTGGCCAAAGAAGCAAATGTCTTGCCACAAGAATGGCACTGGAATGGTCTCTCACCTGTGTGTGTCCGCAAGTGGTTACGCACATGGACCAGCTTCTTGAAGCCCTTGCCACAAACCCCACAGCGGTGCCGCCGTTCAGGGGGCCCATGTACTGCGCGCCGATGTCGGGAAAGCCGAGAGGCTGAGGCAAAAGACTTGGGGCACTGTGGGCAGGGCAGCTGGGCAGGTGGGGCAGGGGGTGGGGCTGGGGGCGTGGGCTCTGTTGGAGCTGGAGAGGCTGTTGCTGCTGTTGCTGGGGCCCCACTTTTCCCAGCATGAGTGCGCCGATGGTAGAGGAACTTGGTCATATTGCTGAACGTCTTGCCACAGCGACAGCGATGCAATGGGTTGGCAGTGTGAGCCCGGCGGTGGGCCACCAATGTGAGTTCTGTGCCAAAGCCTCGTCCACAGTCCATGCAGAGGTAGCGAGCTTCTCCACGGTGCAGCCGCAGGTGCTGCTCAAGAGAGGCTGCCTTCTTAAAGACCTTGGAGCAGGCCGTACATTCGTATGTGCCACCCACATGGGCCCGCCCATGAGCCAGCAGCCGGTTTGCTGAGCTGAAGCTGCGCTGACACTGGGTGCAGTGAAAGGGGTGGGCACCTGATGTTGATCCTTGAGATGATCTTCGGTGTCTCTGGCGTGCCCCTACAGAAGTACAGTGTTGGGGACAATCCCCATGGCCCTGCGCTCTACCAGCCGTGGACTTATCACCTCCCATAGTATCAGCAAAGTTTACATCTTCCTCATCCTCTGACTCTTCCTCCTCCTCCTCTTCATCTTCCTCATCTTCCTCCTCCTTCTCCTCTAACCCATTACGCTCTTCTTTCTCCAAGGAGTCAAAGTGAGTTCCCTGATGTTCCAAGAATTCCTCTGGGGTGGCACAGAGGGTGGAACACTCAGGACATTCATAGGGCTCCATCTTGACTTCAGGTGATGGAGGAGGTGGTGTCGGGGGAGGCAAAGGAGGTGGTGCTGGTGACTCGGCTACTGTAGCAGAAAGGTGCTGAGCCTTGCGATGGGCCACCCACAGCTCAGGTGAGGGGAAAAGCTCTTCACAATCCCCACACTGGTACTGGATCTGGCTTGCAGACTCCCGGAGGTGAGCATCCTGGTGGGCCAGGAGGTCACTGGGAGAGAGGATGAGCTGGCTGCATTCACCACACTGGAAAGGC
Organism: Heterocephalus glaber; assembly: GCF_000247695.1. The sequence continues at coordinate 526,474 of NW_004624907.1, forward strand.
CCCTCCCCAGTGTCTGGCACTAGCTCTGGCTCCAGGCCAGCATCCTGTGTGGTCAGTGCCTCCTCCTCCGACACAGTGGCCACATGCTGCTCTTGGTGTGAGAGGACTTCCTCCAGTGTGTTATAGAGGCTGCCACACTCAGAACACATGAACTGGTGGTGCTGAAAGAAGAGGGATGAGGCAAGGGCCTCCCCAGGTGTCATTTCTGTCACTTCTGCTATCTCTGCCATCTCCCCCGACATGGATGACACAGATGTTGGCATCTCCACTGCCCCTGGTGACTGTGTTGGCATCTCAGCCACCTCAGCCACAACCTCTGCCATTGTAGGGAAGGCAGTGCCTGCAGAAGGAGGGGCAGGAGCCAGTGACATACCAGGAACCCAGGAGAGAGGGGATATCTCAGGAGTTCCCTTGCTCATCCCATTACTCACCAGCCTCTATCAATCAAAAATCTTAATCCAATGTTTATGTCTCAGTCTTCAAGGATCCTGTGCCTCTGAAGCCTATTGCCACTCACAACAGCCAGGCATCTGCAGAAGAGAGAACACTCCTCAGTCTGGCCTGGGATGGTGCTCTCTCCCAGAGGCTCAGCCACACTCTTTCTGAGAATACACCATGTTTTTTCCAGCCTCCTAGCCTCTGTGCAGTTTCCCCTTTTCGCAACATCTTTCTTCCTTCCTTTACATAGGCACACAGAGATATGGCAAGACATTAAGAGCACAGGCCCTGGAACCAGACTTACCTCAGCTTGATTCTGAGCTCCACTGCTTACGTCCACTCTCTGAGAGCGTTTTCTCACCTGTAAAATGGAGCTAAAACTAGTACTGACCACAATGTCACTGATACTTGATAAAGGCTAGCTAAAAGTTCGCTAAAAACGCTGTTTTGAACTTAAGTCTTCTTTTGTTTTGTTTTGTACCTGGGATCGAACTCAGGACCTTGCACTTGCAAGGCAGGCAGCGGAACCAGAGTTAAATCCTCGGCCCTAAACTTAAGTCTTTGATGCTACTATTTTCTCTGGTAAGAAAACTCTCTTCTTCTTTAATTCATTAAGTTTATTGGTACATTTTAGGTATACAATATGATGACATTCATCATTGGGAATTTGTACCTTTACATGATATATCTATCTTGGTTCTTATTTTTTTCCCCATTGCCCTACCCTCCCTATTTACAAAGACTTTGTTTCCATTTTTTTCCTTCTCTCATATTTATTCCTTTCCCTTCTTTCATTTCCCCTACCCCTTCTTCTTCCCCTTCCCCTTTGGACCTTTTCTTCGTATTTCACGTTATACTTTTTTTTTTTTTTTTTTTTTGAGACAAGGTCTTGCTTTGTGTTCAGGTCTGAAGTCACTTTGTACCCCAGGCTGGCCTCAACTCCTGGCGATCCTCCTGCCTCTGCCTCCCGAGTGCTGGGATCATAGGCGTGCGCCACCACACCCTATCTATTATACATTTTGATCCTCATTAACACTTGCAGTTTCTCACACCAGAGAAATCTCCTCCTGTTTGGCAAACTCCTACCCCATCTCCTTTGTGAAACCTCTGGCAACATCTTCATATCCTCAGGGCAGTGGGCACGCCTGCCTTCCTATGATATCGTATGCATCCTCTATCATAACTAATATGAGCTTGGAGTGTTCCTTTGAGCTTTTTACAGGACTGAGAGCTTGCAGGCAGGGTGTGTCTGATTCATTGTGGGGGCCCAGTCACCAACAAAACCACATACCAGGGACAGGTATTTTAACTTTCAAATTTGCCCCCACATGCTCTATGTCCTCTTCTTGTGTGGGTTCAGTGCAACCCAGGCCCCCTCACACAATGGAGGTTCACAGTCTATTCAGCAAATGACCCCCCCCCCCAATTTTTTTTTTTTTTTGGTGTGGTACTTGGGATTTAACCCAGGGCCTTTTGAAATCCCCATCTTCTTTATCTCTTCACCTCATCTGTTAGTGCCAGAAGGCAGATGGGAGTTTAGTTTATGTCCCTGCCTATAGAATTTGTTCATATTAAGCTCCGTGAGGGCAGGGATTTTAGCCTATTCATCACTGAGGTATTTCCAGTGCCAAGAACAATGTCCAACTCACAGTAGGCACCAAGTAGGTATTTAGTAAATGAATGAGAGTCTCTAGGGGAGTGAACCCTGGGAGTTTAACCATCCCTGTGCACATTTCACTTCTACCGGGCCAACTCTCCCATTTCACCATGAATTTCCACTGTACACAGTATACTGCACAGTGCCCTGTTTTCAGGTGGTGCCCAATAAGTACTCCTTGAATAAATCATTCACTCAATGCCCACGAGCTAAACATTCCTTATCAACCTATTCCAAATCCTTCACTAATTTTTAAGTTCTAGGATCCTGTACACAACAGCTATTCCACAAAGGATCTTCCTGTAAACAGCCAACAGGGAGCAAAGAGCTCCATTTTTCCTTGTTTTGCAGCCCCACTTGGAACAGAGAACTCTCCTAGGATTAGGCCCAGAGCACGCTATAAGACTTGTCTCTAGAAGGTGGCCCTGAAATTCGCGCTTTCCTTGTCTACACACCTCTTACCCAATCTTGGATTGTGAACTACTAGGAGGAGGAAAGGGGGCTTTTCATATAGTCAATCCTTAAGTCTTACCAGGAAAGAATCCACCAGGGCCTGAAAGTTAAACTTTGCTGGTACATAACCCTTTTCTGCCAAACTCATCTCCTAGGCAGCCGGAGAAGTACCGGCAGGGGGTGGGAGGGAGCCAAACTTCAGGTACAGCACACCACAGGAGGGCAACCAACGCGTCCAGGGTACCCAGGAAGGCGCACTCTCCTTCCACTCGGCTCAGCTCCCGCCCTAGCACAGGCCCCGAGGTTCTTCAGTCCCTAGGGTCCTCTTCATTCTCCTTCCACCCTCTCCTTAAGCCCAGCGCTCTGTTCCCCGCCCGCCCGCGGCGCCCTCACCTATTTCTCTTGCCTTAACAGGTCCTGCCGCTCTTGACACAGACCCTCGACTCCTGGCGTGCGGGACCCCTCACTATCCACACCTCCCATTGGGCGGCGCCCTTACCCGTGGTGGCCAATCAGAGCCGGCAGCGCCGGCACGCGCCCTTGCGCCTGCGTGTTGACTCTCAGGCGGGGCTCCGCGAGTTTCTCCACGCACACATCTGTGCCCTGTGGGCGGGGTCCGGAGCCGAGAAGCGTATGCGCAGTTCTCTGTGGCCACGCCTTTCCTGCTGAGAGTTTGAGAGTTCAGTAGAGTGAAGCGGACACACAGAGCAAGGGCTCATGGAGGGAGCTGGGGGCTGGCTGGAGGCCTTGACAGGTGTCATTTCATAGATGGAAGAAACGGAGAGTCTATGAGAACACAGTTTGGAGCTAGCCAAACTTGAAGTACTTCCCCTCTATGGGCTTTGACTCATAAAGACCCCAAAGGCTGTTGAAGGGACTGAATGATGCCACACATGGAAAAGCGCTCAGCAGGGGGGCCTCATATCTGCACCGTGGGTACCCCATCTATCGTGAACACTGTCCTTTTGAGTTTGTAAAATCCCTTTGTCTTTTCTCTCTTCATTTAATTATAATCACTTATAAGTCATATTATAAGGGACTCACTGTGTATTCAGTTCAGAACTATGTTTCCATAGGGGGAATCGATGCCGTCCATTTGTTTCACAGTTGGGGAAACGGGGGCCCAGAGAAAGGAAGAGATTCTTCGGACCCATCGCTGCAGCAGAGGCAGAACCTGTACTGAGCCAGTGCCAGGCAGGACTCAGGACTTCCGCCTCCTAAGGGGAGATCATTCCGGGCATGGGAACTGGTCAGCAAGGAGACTTGTGTCAGGCACGTGCTAGCCCTGACCTTGAGTCACCTAAGTGGGTGTCCCAGCGACTGTCACGCCCAAAGCCCTGCGGCAGGGGACCAGAAAACACCACAGCCCAGACAGACCTGCTTTTGTTGGTGCAGGTTAGGGAGAGGGCATTTGAGTGGCTCCCTAGTCCTGGAGGGCAGAGACCTGCATATCGGGATGGAGAAGCCTATTGTGAATTGGAAAGAGGTTATTCAGTCCTGAACGTGAGATTGGGGAATCTTGGTCTTTATCAGGAGAAGGAATTTATAGATAGGATGGGGCTGGGGCGTGTGCTCTTCGTGACTGGATCATGAGACAGGACAGTTGACATGTAGGTTCCTGGTTGCCATTAGGAGTGGGGGTCAGTCTAATGGAGGAGGATCCAGGTCCTGATTTTAAGAAGCCTGGGCCCTACTGGGAGCCGGGATAGTCTTAATTGCAGACCTTTGCCTCGGGAAGCTGGGGCAGTGTTATACTGTGGGTGTTTTGGTCGTGATCAAGAGGGGGCTGTAATTTATGCGATGAGTATTTCCGCAGATCGTGATGTAGGGCAGTCCGGGACCCGGTGACTTGAGTCACGCAGAAGTAGAGATACTATAAGTGCCAGGCCGGGGGAGGTTCTCGCATTGCGCAAGCGCAGCACCGGGTAGCCGGGAAGCTTTGGTTGGGGGGCGGGTCCAGAGGCTCCGGAGGGTGGGGCTTGTAGGTCTAGTTCTGCGCGTGCGCCCAAGGGGCGTGGCGGTCGCACCTGCGCGAGTTGGGGGAAGGAGGAGGAGCGAGGTGACGCAGGCGTTATAATAGAGAAGGTGCCAGAAAGATCCAAAACAAGTGTCTCCAGCCGTCGCCCAGAAGTCATCGGACGCCGGAATCGGTGAGAATCCCGAGAGGCCTAAGGGCGACTGGTGGCAGGCAGACGAAAGCACTCGGGCGCTGGGGACAAAGTGGAACTGCCCTTCTAGGGCAAGGGTCGGGTTTGGACAGTACCACCTGTGTGGAGCAAAGGGCTGCCTTGGGCGGTCCCGCTGTTGGGGGCCGAGGGTCACTTTCGGACAGTACCACTTGGGTGGAGCGGAGAGCCTGAGTGGAAAATACTGATGGACAGAGGCAAGGGCTGCGTCCCGACGTTTACTACCCAAAGGCACCGTCTAGTAGACAAAAGTGCTTTGGAATGGGCCGCGATCCTTGTTTGGGCCGAATCACTTGGGTCGTGGGGGGGGGGCTAGTTTGGAACGTACCACCTGGGGAGGGGCCTTTAGACTCGGCTGGCTGGACTGGTCGGAGAACTCTGTGTCTGGCGTTACTAGGGGACCTTGGACTATACCATTCCCTTCCGGGGGAGAGGGAGACTGAGGCGGTTGTGGGTTGTGGGGGGCGGCCCTGCCCGGCCTAGGCGGGAGAACACGCACTGGCCGGTGTGGAGTCCCGGCCGCCGCGTCGCTGACCCGCTGCCTCCTCCCCGCCGTGTGGGTTCTAGGGCCTGGTTCTGAGCTTGTTCCGCGTCCCTCCCCCGGGAATGGCGCTGTCTGGGTCGACCCCGGCCCCGAGCTGGGAGGAGGATGAGTGCTTGGACTACTATGGCATGCTGTCACTTCACCGTATGTTCGAGGTAGTGGGCGGGCAGCTGACCGATTGCGAGCTGGAGCTTCTGGCTTTCCTGCTGGACGAGGCCCCCGGCGCAGCTGGCGGCCTGGCCCGCACCCGCAGCGGCTTGGAGCTGTTACTGGAGCTGGAGCGCCGCGGGCAGTGCGAGGAGAACAACCTTCGGCTGCTGGGCCAACTCCTGCGGGTGCTGGCCCGCCACGACCTGCTGCCGCACCTGGCACGCAAACGACGCCGGCCTGGTAAGGTTAAATGGGAGTGTGCCAGACTAACTATGGGGAGAAGGTCTAGTCCCATAGGCCCCCGTGGTGCCCTGATAATGTCCTATTCCATTCCCCCTTCACACAGTATTAATGAAAAACAAAAGAGGGAGGAGGCATGGTTTAAGGAGGAGTGAGCTTGGCCACATCAATAATACTGACGACCACTGTTTACCGGGAGTCTTGTTCATCCCAGGCACTGTTGTAAGTCCTTCATATGAACTGTCACCTTATATCCTTCTAATAGTCCCACGAGGAAGTACTGTTACTGTCCCCACTGTACAAGGAAAACGACAGGTTCAGAAAAGTTCAACAGCTTGCCACATATAAGACTTGACTCCTACATATTAGGCATAGAGGATATAAGATAATGGGGTTTATTTACATTTAGCTGGTGCATCAGAAAGTAAAGATGAATAAATAAATAATTTCCTTTAAATTGAGGTTACAGAAAGACTAAAACAAGGTAATAGGATAGAGGGAGTAGGAAGTGCCTCGAGGTGAAAGGAGGCTGCCTTAGATTAGGTGACCAGTGAAGGCCTTTCTGAGATGACATTTGAACTGAGGCTGCCAGCCATGCACACATTTCAGGGGAGAAGTCCCAGGTAGAGGTTAAAGCATTGGAACCTTGAGGTGGAAATGAACTTGATATCATGAGAAGCCAATGTGGCAGAAGCAAAGGGGCACCCAAGCAAGGGTGGAGAGATAGGGAAAAAGATAACTTTATGGAGGGGCTTACAGGTAATGTAGCTAGAAAGTGTGGGAGCCAGGATTCAAATCTAGCTGGCCTGTCTCCAGAGTTGAGGCCCTTGACTTGGGAGGGAAGGACAGCAGTGAGAAGGGTGGGGAGCTGGGAGGGTTTCAGACTGCCAGAAGACCTGTGCATGAATAGGTGTTGGGCCCTTGGCTGGGTTACTAGAGGTGGAGTGACTAGGTTGGAGAGCAGGGATTATAGGTTTTCGTAGTCTGTGAGAGTTGGATAACCAGACATCTCTAGAGAGCTAATAGCATTTGAGAAAAACATGCCTAAGAGTCAAGTTCTAAGAGAAAAGATCGGGGAGCCTACAGAGACCCTCTTACTCCTGTGGGCCTCAAGGTGAATGAGGGACTGTTGATGAGGGGCAAGGGGCCATTACAGAGATCCTGATCATGATTTCGTACAGAGTAACTGGAGCTACTGTAGACGTGGGCTGGGTGGCTCTAGAGTGGGAAGAATTTTCTGTCTAGGGCATCTAGGGGTAGGAGTTGAAGACTGGACTTGGAATTGGCAGGAGGCTGTTAATGTTTTTTTCCGTTCTCTTCCAGTATCTCCTGAGCGGTACAATTATGGCACCTCCAGTTCTTCTTCAAAAAGGACAGAGGGCAGCTGCCAGCGCCGTCGACAATCAAGCATTTCCTCAGATTCTCAGCCGGGCCAGTGGGATACAGGTGAATCCACTGGGTGGGCATGGTGGCAGTGTCCCTCTTGTTCTTCTGTTTTTTGTTTTTCTTTTTGGTACCGGGGATCGAACTCAGGTCCTTGTGCTCGCGCAGCAGGTGGCGAAACCACTGAGCTAAATCCCCGGCCCCTTTTTGTTCTTCTGAACTCTGATAAACCTCCTTATCCTGGCCCATCAGAGAAGTGGCCTGAAGGGTCTTTGGACCTCATTTTCACAGTGTGTCTATGTTTATTATTGTATCATTGCTACAAAAGGAAGCATGTGTCCTGAAGCAACCCATAGAATTGTTTCATGTTTTCCATTTCATTTAAATAACATCATATTGTGGGTATCAGTCTGTAGCTGGTTGTCTTTGCTAGACCTGTTGGTGAGATTTATTTGTGTTGAATGCCTCTAATTGGCTTAATTGCCATGTCCCAATTAATTTATTCTGCCTCTTTCCCCTCCCCCTGTTTATTATTATTATTATTTTTTTTTTTTTTGGTACCAGGCATCAAACTTGGGGACTTGCACTTGTGTGGCAGGTGCTGGAACCACTGAGCTAAATCCCTGGGCCCCCTTATTTATTATTATTATCATAAAATTTCAAACATGCATAGAAGTTAAACATCTTTGTTGAATTCTCTGAAAGTAAATTATAGACATCAGCAGATTAACTCCTCATCAGCAGACATCACTTAAGACGAATGATATTCTCCTATACCACTTCAAGATCATTATTGTGCCTTAAAAAATAAATATTCTTGGGGCTGGGGATTAAGCTCAGTGGCACCAGGTGCAAGGTCCTAAGTTCGATCCCCAGTACCTAAATAAATAAATAAATATTCTCTGATACCCTGATGGTCCATTTTCAAATCTCTTAACTTTAAGAATATACTCATGGTTGAGTTGTTATGTGTGCAGTTATGTCTCCTTAATTTCAGTATATTTTAAATTTTATTTTATTTATTTGTTTAAAAACTTCTGTTAGTACATGTTTGGAGTACATAATGATGACATTCATCTTCGGGAGTTGGTACATGCACATAACACATCTTAATACTTTTATGTTTTCCTTCCCCTCCCTCTTCAGTTTCAAACAGTGGAACAGAAACTTCTTCCCAACCTCATATCTTTTGTAGAGGAGGTGATGGGGAGGCTCTTATGTGCGCTAATAAGCATGTACTCTACCACTGAGCCACCCACACCTGCAGCTCCCCTTTTTCCTTTTTGACTTTGACCTGACCAGTCTGATTGTTTTGTAGTATGTCCCGATTGCTTCTGGATATGTCTTTGATAATTTTTGTTTGTGTCATTTAACTTATCCCACTGTCCCTCATATTACACCCCCTTTTTTTTTTTGGTACCGGGATCGAACTAGGGTCCTTCCGCTTGCGAGGCAGGCTTCGGAACAACTGAGCTAAATCCTGGGCCCCCTCCTTTCTTTTTTGAGACAGGGTCTTGGTATGTACTCCAGGCTGCCCTTGAATTCACTGTATAGCCCAGATTGGCCTCAAATTCATGGCAGTCCTGCCTCAGCCTCCAGGAGTGCTGGGATTATAGGCGTGTGCCACTGCATCTGGCTAGTCACTTTGTGGGGTTTTTTTGTGGTTTTTTTTTGGTACTGGGGATCGAACTCAGGTCCTTGCGCTTGCAAGGCAAGCAGCTGAACCACTGAGCTAACTCCCCAGCCCCTAGGGAGCTCTTTTAAGAAACATTTTCTCATGTTTTTCTGAGTTATCACTATGGAGTCATTATTTATTTACTTTGTTATGAACATTCTTCCCAAAGTTCAAAGTGGTTAGTTTCTGTTGTCTTTTTAGTGTAGGTGCTGCCCAAGTGAGCACACTAAGTCTCAGTGTCTTTTTGTTGTATTTCCCTAGTTTTTTGATTGCCTCCTGCTTTGTGGCACTCCAGATGCCTTGGGCTCACCTTGAACTTTCCCTTCCCCAGCCCTAGAATCAGCTATTTCTTAAGGTCCCTGGTTTCTTTTAGAGGCCTTTGTATTTATTCTGGGTACTGAGTAGTTACGTTGTTTCTAACCTCTATCCCTGAGCAGAGCTAGTGACTGCTTTATAAGAAACTCATAGTTGGGCTGGGGATTTAGCTCAGTGGTTCTGCCGCCTGCTTTGCAAGCACAAGGTCCCAAGTTTGATCCCCGGTACCACCCCCCCCCCCAAAAAAACTTATAGTGCATTTTTAATTCAAAGTTAACATAACAAAGATTTTTTTAAACTAAATCTTGGCTTTTAATTATATTGAGAAATGGATTTTTTTTTCCTTTTTTTTAACCAATATATTTTATAACAGTAATAAAATAGCATCAGAATTACCATCAGTACTGTTACTGAAGGTATCTCCTGAATGAAACATGGGATTTGTTTGTGGTTCTTGCTCTTTGATCATATCCCATTGAGACTTTGTGGTCAGAATGTTTTTCCATGTTACTTGAAATAGTTATTTTCTCTGAGTATTCATGTTACCAATTATATACACAGTTAGGGTCCTGTGTTTTGGCTTCTGTTTAGTTTTATGGTTTGTTTCTTTTAGTTTTCGAGTAAGATAGTACATGACTCAAAAGGCAAAACTAAAGTTTGAAAGAAGATATTAGAAATGTCTGGCGTGTGGTGGCTCAAAAAAAAAGAAATATCATTTGTATCTTTCCTCCCCCAAAGTAGGTCATGTAAGTAGTTTCATTAATTTTTGACATGTCCTTGAGGTGTTTATCTTTTTTGTTTTTGTTTTTGTTTTGAGACAGGGTCTTGGTATGAGTTCCAGGCTGGCCCTAAACTATGTAGCTGAGGCTGGCTTTGAACTCACAGTGATCTTCCTGCCTCAGCCTCCTGAGTGCTGGAATTACAGGTGTGTGTCACCACATCAGGCTGCCAGTGTTTATCTTGTAAAAATAACATGTATATTCTTACTTCCTCTCTTTTATTATGCAAAGTGTAACACAATATCCTGGAAGCTGTTCTGCTACACTTGTTTTTTCTTGTCAGACCTTTGCATTGTGTTCAGATTTTCATGATTATATATGATCCCCCAGTGGCTGTTGTCTTGTCTTCTGATGTGAGTGTGCAAGGGCTTTTTTATTTTTATTTTTTTTGAGACAAGGTGTCACCATGTAGTTCAGACTAGCCTTGAACTCACTATGTAGCCCAAGCTGGCCTCGGACTTATGGCAATCCTTCTGCCTCAGCCGTCCAAGTGCTGGGATTGCAGGTGTGTGCCACCATGCCCTGCTAAGACCTGGAAGAGTCGACTGAATGTTGAGTGTGCCTTTCCAGATGGTGACTGTCAGTGGTATCCCATCTTCTAGACAGGGCCATTCCAGAGGGGCTCCCTCAGAGAGTCATGGCATAGAGTGGCTTTGAGCTCCTCCTGGACACCTACCTTGGCACTTCACCTATCATCTTGGTCCTCAGTCTACCTCATCTTTCTCTCCTCAGACTCCCTTCCGACTAAGCGGCAGCGGCGGAGTCGGGGCCGCCCCAGTGGTGGTGCCAGAAGGCGGCAGAGAGGGGTCCCACTTGCCCCTCAGCAGCAGCAAGAGCCAACCAGGCCTCCATCAGAAGGCAAAGTGACCTGTGGTAGGTGTCTGTGGGCCTTAGGAATGCAAGAATAGTGTCCAGGGCAGGCTATAGAGTTGGAGAGTTGAACAAGTGGGCATTTGTCAGGGTTGTGACATGACATACCTTACAGGCAGGCAGCAACTCTCAGACACCCATTCAGCACTGGGAAGTTATTACTATTTGTGGTATTGAAGTTTGAGCCCAGGGCTTTGTGTATATTAGGGACTCTACCACTGAGCTAATCCCTAGCCCTTTTTATTTTTATTTTGAGATAGGGTATTGCTAAAGGTACTCAGGCCAGCCTTAAATTTGTGATGCTCCTGCTTTAATCTCCCAGATAGCTGGGATTTACAGGTGTGTGTTACTGGATCTGTCCATAGCACAGTGGAATTCTTTTCCTTTTTGTTGCCATCTTGCTTGTCTATAGCCTGCCGTAATTGAAGGATAAAATCATGTGCCACCCATCCCCAGGAAGTCCTCCCTGATAACTCCCTTTCTATAATTTCATTTGTTTGCTTAGCAGACATCTTCAGGGGTTACTTATTTCATAGTCATATCTTATGCAGTGGTGGAATATCACAGGGATAGAAAACCAAGGGCTGTGGGTCAGGCTGCCGGATTCACATCTTGGCCTTGGCACTTCAATAAGCTGTCTCTCTGACCTTGGGCAGGTGACTGAACCTTGCAGGGCCTGTTTCCACATCTGGAAACAAGGCTGATAATGGTCCTGACTAAGAGTTGTTGTGAGAAAGGCAAGTTAACCATATAATGTGCTTGGAGTAGTGCCTGACCCAAAGTACATGCTGTATCAGGTGTGCTTTTAGTCTCACTGTTGCTGTGCAGTGGGCTTGGGGTGGGAATGCCACAAGGAGGCCTTGCTCTGACCTTGTAGTCAGGTGACAGACTAGTGGAAATGAAGACGGATCACTTTGATGGCTGTCCTGAAGAGGATTGGGAATGGGTAGAGGAGGCAGATAGGGCCAGGTAGGCTTCCTAGGCTGTCTGACGTTTTAAGCAAGGGAGCAATGTGACCTAATGCCTCTTTTTAAAAGAATTTCTAAGCTGGTTGTGGTGGCACATGCTTGTAATCCCAGCACTGGGGATCCTAAGGGAGGAGGATTGTGAGTTTGAGGCCAGCCTGGGCTCTACATAGTGAGACCCTATTTCAAAAAACCAAAAAATAGGCTATCATGTCTCATCATAGGAGCCCCATCCTACAATGTAGGTATAGTTTTAAATTTTTTTCTCCCTTTTTCCTATTTTTACTTGGTCCAAACTTACTCTGCAGAACTTACAAACTTTACCACCGAAAAATTTAAAAGTAATGAATGAATGAATGAAAAGAAAAGAACTCTAACACCATCTGGAAAATCCTCTAGTAAGGGAGTTATTATAAATAAAATGCTTAGGGCAGCCCTGGGCTTCTACTACAGGCTCTGCTGAATGCATGTTAAATATAGCAAGTAGTGTGGAAACCAGGAAATGGGTGAAGAGGGTGTGCATTCTCACAAGCAGAAGGGGCAGAGGTCTTTCCTGGGATAGTCATGTTGGAGAACATAAGGGGGTGGAGTAAGGGAATATTCTGGTTGTATGGCTGACTGCTGACAGGGTTGGGTCCATGGAGGGGCGACATCTGCTGTGGAGACTCATGCTCGGTCCTTACCCTAGAGAAATCCCACCTAGTCTTGTGGGGAGGGCAGAGCCACAGATAGCTTCCCATCTCTGGTACTCCCTTCTTGGAATTGGACAGAGAGGATCAGGTATGGTCTCTGAATTTCTAGAGCTCCCTGGCTACAGGGGAGACAGATAAGGGAAGTGGCACCCAGGCTGGTGTGACAGGTGCTGCGTATACTGTGAGTGCGGGGGTACATGGGGGAGTCTTCTTACTGGCCCTGGTTCCCTGTGGAGATGCCACTTCCAGGATAAGTTCAAAGAAGCTGGAAAAGTTGCTGAGAAGGACGTTTCCCATGTTCAGGCTGGGGTGGAAGGTGGGGCAACTCTGTATCCACAGGAGATCTGGGCTTAGGGGTGCTTTTTCTCATCATCTGCAGCCCACAAGGCACTCATGACTGCCCTTCCTAGTGCCCATCATGGTCTTCCAACACCTATCTCATAGGTGAGGCTGCAGATACCTGTGCTGGATGCCATCAGGAACAGAGGAACAGAGTCAGTCCCATGTCCTCAGACAGCTCCCAGCTTCCAGGGATGACTGCCCATGGTGACTCTCCCTTGAGTCAGGTAGTAATTACTAGAGCCATCAGGCTGGCTGGATGGGTGAGGGAGTCATTGCCTCAGGGAGGACAGGAGCAGGCAATGGCAGACTTTAGCTATCTTCCCTAGGGCCAGGAGGTTGTTAGCCAGGGTGTGGCTGTGTCTTAATTGAGATGGGTAAGCAGGTCTGACTGCTGACTCACCAGGCAGGGCAAGGCTGGAGTGAGGCTCTCCCCATTTGGGCCGCAGTTTTGCCCTCTGAAAAATGGGGATGGCTTACCTTAAGGAGGCCATGAGGCTTCTGTGAGGTAGAAGGAGCCCCTCCTGACCTGAGTGAGGAAAAGCCTGATACTCTTGCCCCACCAAACCTGTGGCACTTATGGGGGTTGACTCCAGTGAGCTGCCCTCATTTACTACAGTAAATTTCCAAGTACCTGAGGGTATGAGAAGGGCACTTGGAGTTCCTGAGCTTGGACACAAAATCCCTGAGCTTCCATACCTCTCTTGGCCATCCACTGGGTACCGTGCCAGATATATTACTCTCCTGACTTGAATTCTCAAGACATCCATTGAGGTAGGTAGGGCTGGCATCCAACAGGCCAAGGAAAAGGAAGTCATTAGTAGGAGAGACGGGCAGAGGTGGGTTTGTTCTTTCATTTTTCAAAAGCAGGATCTTGCCATGAAGTCCAGGCTGGCTTTGAACTCACTATGTAGCCCAGGCTGGCCTCAATCCTTCTTCCTCAGCCTCCTGAGTGCTGGGAGTACAGGTGTGTTATCACCACACGTAGCTGTCCATTTGTTTTTTGAGTGCTTACTAGTGCTGGACCTAGCAGGGCTGGGAGGCCCCCTGGCCTGCCATCACTGAGTTCATGTTCTGGTCAGAAGGGAAAGCCACGTCCAAAGCTTCAGATGTCAGGGGAGTATTCCAGATGGAGGGGAGAGCAGGAGCAAAGGCTTGAGTGGGAGTGTGCCCATGGTGGTCAGGGGTGGTGAGGAAGCTACCAACACTGGAATAGGCAGGTCGAAGGGCAGACTGCTAGAGATGAGGGCAGGACAGGTAACCAGGGCAGATCCTGCAGGGCCCTGTGAACCATAGCCCTTAGGCTTTGCACTTTTTTTTTTTTTTTTGGTACAGGGGATCGAACTCCAGTCCTTGCACTTGCGAGGCAGGTGGAACCACTGAGCTAAATTGCCAGCCCTGCACTTTTTGAATTATGGAAAGCAGTTGGAGGATTTGAATGGCAGGATCAGTTTTGCTTACCCCCACCCCAACTTTTTCTATGGAAAATATACCAAAATATATTCATGGCATAACAACTGTGAGAACCCATTACCAAAATTCAGCTGTTGTCACTTGTGGCTGCTCTTGTGTCATGAGCCATGTTACTTTGGAGTCATTTCCAGCCGTCTCACTGTTCAGGGGTAGACATTTCACCGTGTATCTCGAAAAGAAAAAAAAAATTCTTTAAAGTGTCACACTAAAATATTATAATAGTAATTCTTTTTTTCTTTCTTTTTTTTTGGGGGCGGGTATCCGGGCTCGAACTCGGGACCTTGCACTTGCAAGGCAGGGGTGGTGCCACTGAGCTAAATTCTTGGCCCTATAATAGTAATTCTTACTATCCCATACATCATCAGTAGACAAATTTCTGCAATTGTCTCATAAATACGGGTTCTTCAAAGTCTCCACATCTCCAGGATACCCTGCCATCTTGACTCCCACCCCTGACCCCAGTATTGTATTTGTACAGAGCAGTTGTCCTGTAGTATCTCCCAAAGACTGGCTTTGGTTCATCGAATCCTGAGAAGGGCTGATTTAATGTGTTCCCCTGTTGTGTGTATGTTCTAGAAATTGGGTTAGAGAGTCTTGATCACACTCTGGTTTGATATTTTGATTTTTTGGACTCACTTCCTAAGTGGTAGTGTTTTCTTCCATCAGGAAGCAGGCAGTGGCTGCTTACCTGTTTTTTTTTCCTTTTTGAGACAGGGTCTCATTATGTAGTTCAGGCTGTCCCTGAACTCACTATGTAGCCCAGGCTGGCCTCAACTCGCAGTGATCCTCCTGCTCATCCTCTAGAGTGCTGGGATTACAGGCGTGACCACCACACCCGGCTGGCTGCTCAACTTTTGAAGTTGGTGGCAGCTTCTCATTGCCTTGGTTCATTAGTTTAGTAGGAGACAAAGAAAGAACTTGACTTGATGACTCTGGAAGAGGCTGGAGTGAGGCAGACATGAGCCAGGAGGCTGGAGAAGGCTCCCAGAGCTTCCCTGTTGTGGCAGCAGCTGTGGTGGGCTATTTCCATGGAAGCATGCTGGCTGCCTCTTTCCTCCTGGGCTAGAAATTCCCCACCTGTGCTTGTCCTCTGTGACCCCATCTCACCCATCTAGGAACCCTTGGTGGGAAGACTGGAGTGAAGTTCTGTTCAGGGCTCCCAGACGTCCAGTGCAGGCAGGGCTTGCTCTCAGTGGCCGTGGTGCCCCACTAGGAAGCCCCTCCCACTTCTGCATCTCACTCTGCACCAGAAGAGAGATCCTTGGGGTGAGGTGGGTGCTGGGGCTCACTTGAGCACAGGAAGCAAGAGCAGCTCTCTAAGAAGGAAGAGCCCTCCACCTCAGAAATGGAAGCATTTGTCTGCCACTGTCAACATGGGTACAGTTCAGTTGGCTCTCAGACCAGGGTGCAAGGGTACTGAGTGCTTGTGCCTCCTCATCCTTCACTGCCACACCTGGACTGGTCCATCCACCTTTCTCCTATCTGTTGCTCCCATCCTGGACAGCTGACTGCTGCCTTGGTCTTCTTCCTGTCACCCTCCCACTCCTGCAGAACAGCTGGAGTTGTCTCTCAGTAGGATGGTCCTGACTTTCCTGTGTTCCCAGCTGTATGTTCAGCCTTGTAATCCTCACCACCGCCCCACCAGAGCAGGTGCTGGGGTGAGCATTGTTCATGGAGGAGCCCAGTGAGATACAGAGAGGTGTGGTCACCTCCAGAGACCCCAGGCCTGGGCTTCTCTGCTGCAGAGTGAGACCAGAACTGTGGTCCTACTCTCCGTTCTCTTCCACTGTGTTCCAGCCACGACAGTGAATGTCCCAAGTTTATTTTATTTTATTTTTTCTTTTGGTACCGGGGATTGAACTCAGGACCTTATGTTTCAAGATAGGTGGCAGAACCACTAAGCTGAATCCCCGGCCCTGCCCCAAGTTTATTTTGTCCCTGGACTTTCAGTAAGTGTCCTTTTTTCTTCCAGAAGGCCATTTTTACCTTCTCTCCATTTTTTCATTTCTTAGAGAAGAATTCTCACTCATTTCTAACTAAGTTATAACTTGCTCTATATCATTTTCTCTCCTGGGCTTCAGGGTATCTTTTAATTATGTATTTGTGTACACGGTTGTATGAGAGGAAGTGAACAGGATGGGGTAATTAAGAGCTCAAGCTCTGGAGCCACGCACCTCGAAATTCTGGCTTTGGGCAAGTGACTCAACTTTTGTGCCTCAGTTTCCCTACCTGCAAAAAAAATATCACCAGATTGTGGGATGACCTAAAGGGTGGGTAGGTGTGAAAATCAGCACTGTGACAGCCTGTAGTAGATTTCATATAAGTGTCACCTGTTGTTACTTTGGTGCAGGATAGGGTGGGATAGGGGAGGAGAGATCAAGGAGAGGTTGCCTGTAAAGCACATGATTCAAGGCCAGGGTGGAGTGGTGGCTCAGGTAAAGCTCATCTTCTCTTGCCCAGTGGAGCCTCCTGTCCTCTCCCTCTGATTACCCCTGTGATCGCGTTTTCTAGATCCCAGTTGGACTGTGGGCTGGTGAAGCATTTCCTTGTGTTTAAATGGGAGTAATGAAAGCACCTGGAGGATTAGGTGGTCCAAGGCTGGGAAGGTCCACGGCTGGGGACCGGCATGCAGGGAAGCACACCTCTCTGTCCTACTTGCAGCAGTGTCACCCTCAAATGCCTGGGACTCAGTAAATTCCTATTGAATGGAGACTCCATAAATCGATCCTTTCCCTGCCCCCTGCCCACCCTGCATGGTGGGGACTCTGCGTGAAGAGATAGATGATTTCTACACAGGACTAGTAATGTCTGCTCTGAAGAGAAGGGCAAGCTGGAAGAGGATCAGGTGGGCAGGAAGTGGAGTCTCTTGGTGGGGAGTGGAGGAGGAGATGAATAGGACTTTCTTTTTTAAAAGACGGTCTCACTGTGTAGTTCAGGTTGGCTTTGAACTCCTGGCAATCCTCCTACCTTGGCCTCCCAAGTCCTGAGACTACAGGTGTGCACCATCACGCCTGGATCAACAGGCCGTTCCATGAGGGAAGATTGGGGAGTAATTTGTTGTGGCTGGAGGACAGGGTATTGCAGTTGGGAGAGTTGATGGAGGAGGTTGGGCTAGACATTCAGGTGAGAGAGGTGAGGGCAGGGTTGGGCTGGGGCCATGGGGTAGAGAGGTGGGTGTCGAAATTATGGTTCCTGTTTTGGGGGCTACTGTGTGTTACAGACCGTGCGTGAGTCAGGTACTGCATGAGTTATCTCGTTTAATTTTCATGACCCCACCGTGCAGCAGGGACCTCTTGTTTGTCTGTTTGTATTTTTCAGATGAGGAAACTGAGGCTCAGAGAGGTGAGGTCACATGCCCAAGGCCCCACAGCTAGAGAGTGGCAGAACTGGGACTCACCTCCAGGTCTGTGGGACTCCGCCGGCTGGGTCTGCCTCTGCCTTTCCCTCTGTCCACCCTGGCCTTGGGCAGATGCTGTTACTCCTAGCACCCTAGCCCCTGTTCCCATTGCAAGGGCATGGCCAGATGCTTACAAGGGTCAGGGATATGAGGATCCAGAGGGCTTATCTGGTCCTCAGCATGGAGGGAGCTAGGCCTAAGGGCCGTGGAGGGAGCCCCGGGGGCTGAGGCTGGCAGGCTTCCCTGGGTCTTGAGTGGAGAGGATGGGGTTCCCCAATAGGAAGAAAGAGGAAGGATTTGTGGTGGAAGGAGGAAGTGGGTCGGGTGAGAAGTCATCTGGCAGTGCGGGGGACCTGCCTTCTTTCTGCTCTCTGCTGACACATCTGTGAGAGGTGGAGGGAGCCCATAGCACGGGACTTCCACTCCCAGAGCTTTGATTTCCTCATCTGTCAGAACCTAAGGTGGCTTCTGGCCCACAGGGCTAAGGGCTACATCCCCAATGACAGGCACATGACACAGCCCAGCTATTGGCAGCTGCCATTCTTGGAGCATCCATTGGACACCAGGCATGGTACTAGATTGTTTCTTTCTCTCCATTACTCCTCTTTTAATCCTCATAACAGCACTTCCCAGCAGGACTTGTGTTCTGGTTTAGATAGGAACCTATGTTCAGAGAGATAACTTTTCTGAAGTCACACAGCAGTGTCTGAAGGTCCTGAGTTGGAATCAGTTCCATTGACTGAGAAGCCTGCACCCTGGGCATAGGTGGTTGAGCACTGTAACCGCCTGGCTATGTGATCTTGGGCAAGTCCCTTCACTTTGCCTCCATTCCTTATCTGTAAATTGGTGTGTTTATAGGGCTTGCCTGGCAGGGTCATTTGTGGATTAAATGAGTTCTATGATTTAAGTACTTGGAGTGATAACAAGTGCTTGCTGCTGGTGTTCCCAGCTCGTCTTTAGACAACCCTGTGCCGGGTATGTAGTGGGGGCACTGTCACTAGCCCCACTTCACAAGTGGGTATTCAGATTTTCTAGAAGAGAAGGCCTGAGTTCATACCTGCAGGGATGGTCCTGTTCCCTGCACAGAGCTGCCACCATATCTGGGCAGATCTAAGTATAATTGTGACAGAAACCCAACTTCAAACTGTTTAAGAAAAAAAAGGGATTGATTGTAACTGAAGATCCAGCCTGGTAGGATTCCAATGCACCTTCACGAAGACCACAGGATGAACTCCGGAATCTTTTCCCTTCTATCCTTAGTCCTGTGTGGGCTTCATTCTTTCTTCTTGGTGGCTCAGGGGCCCCCAGAAGCTCTGGGCTTGTAGCCACCCTCAGCCTTGTGGACAGAGCACTTGGCTTCCAGTGGTGCAGTGTCAACTTGAGTCTCCGGGGCCTGCTTGGACCACTCGCTTCCTGGAGCTTGCTGGGGAAGATAGGGATGTGGTTGGCCTGGGACTCTCATTGTGGTATTAGTCTGGTTGTCTGAAGGCAAGTGCATTTAGTTCATGAATCAGTTCTTTCACAAATGCATACTGAGCACCTACTGTGTGCCACAAGGTTGTACAAGTGAACAAAACAGATGAAAAGTCCCTTAAGGGAGCTGTCATTGAGGGAGACAGATGATAGCATATTAGCAGCCTATGGAGTAGGTCAGAAGGTGATGCGTGCCTTGGGGACTAACAGCTGGGAATGCTGCAGGAGGATGGGGATGGTGGGTGGGCCTCATCAGGAAGGGGGCACTTGAACAGAGACCTGCAGGAGTTAGAGGAGAAGTTCTCTGGCGATCTGGGGAAAGAGATCCTGCTGGGGAGAGGCAGGGCTGAGTTGGAGCCTGCCTGAAGTTGGAGCAGTGAGGAAGGGTGGAGCTGGGGAGAGAAACTACAGGACAGGGAGGTAACAGGCCAGAGCTCACAGAGCAAAAGGTGTGAGGACTTCACAGTCCTTGAGGGGTATGGCTGCCAGTAGGAGGCAGGGGCAGAGGGAGGAGTCTGTGGGAGGAGGCCAAGGGAGGAGGGGTGGTAGGGTGTTGGCAACCACTGACAGTTTCCTCCTCCCCCACAGACATCCGCCTCCGAGTCCGAGCAGAGTACTGTGAGCACGGGCCGGCCTTGGAGCAGGGTGTGGCATCCCGGCGACCGCAGGCACTGGCGCGGCAGCTGGACGTGTTTGGGCAGGCCACTGCAGTGCTGCGCTCAAGGGACTTGGGCTCTGTGGTTTGTGATATCAAGTTCTCGGAGCTCTCCTATCTGGATGCCTTCTGGGGTGACTACCTGAGTGGCGCCCTGCTACAGGCCCTGCGAGGCGTGTTCCTGACTGAGGCCCTGCGTGAGGCCGTGGGTCGGGAGGCTGTCCGCTTGCTGGTCAGTGTGGACGAGGCTGACTATGAGGCTGGCCGGCGCCGCCTGCTGCTGATGGAAGAGGATGAGGGGCGGCGTTCATCAGAAGCTTCTTGATTGTGGATTTGGCAAGACTGACTCCACTTCCAACTCTGGTCCACCTTCTTTCCTGGAGGACGACCATCTCTGCCCCAAGAGGACTGTCATTCCAGCAGCTCAGACTGCTTCAGGACGGCAGGCCCCTTGACAGCCTTTTCTACAGGATGTGGGCTCTGAGGCCTAAACCACTTCCAGCCAAGTTTCCTTCCCAAACTCCCTACACCCCCAAGGTGTGTTCTCAGCCTCAGGAGGCCAGAGACTCAAGCTTCCAGATTGTAGAGGGTGGGAGGTGTAGCCACACTCACCAAAGCCCCCTGCACATCATGTCTCTGACCCCTGGCTATGTATGCAAGTGCATACACATACCCACTCATACACTGTCCCCTCTGAAATCTTCCCTGGACCCTGCCCTGGCCTGCTCCAGACTCTTTGGCCTAAGGGCTTCTCTCTCAGGATCTCTTATTTTATCACCCCCACCTGGGCTTCAGTCACACCAGTGGACTCTGGAGCTGGGGTGCACATGGCGCCTGCTCACTTTACCCCCTCATCTCTGACCAGCCAGGGCTCTGCCATCCCCCTGCTCCCCAGAGCCAGACACAAACTTGCACTTGGACCATTACCCACAGTGTCACATGTGGGTGTTGCAGAATTAGATCAAGGTCTGCTGTTGCCTGTGGGGCCAGGGGCAGAACTGGCTGCCTTGTAAAGGAAAGGCAAAGATTTGGGGGCTGTTGGGAAGACTTTTCGCAAATGGCACCAATAAAACTGCCCTGGAAGGGGCACAGGTAGGCATCAAGGCTCTCTAGGACTCTTTTTTGGGGGGGGCCACTGGGATTGAGCCCTGGTATGTGCACTCGAGGCAAATATTCTATCACTGAGCTACACATCCCCATCCCTTTCTAGGGCTTTCTTGATGGATGGAGGGAAGGGAGTGTCCTTGGCCAGTGTTAGGGGTTGGAGGGTACCACAGGATGCTAGATAGCTGCCAGGTGCTACCACAGGCTTGTCCCACTCTCTGGGCCTCACTTCGCTTATCTGTCAAAGAAGAAAATATTACCTTGGAGTCATAAATTACCTACTTGTTCACACATGCTTTGCTCCTGTATGTCCATGGAGGATGGTGGCTCCTGGGATTTTTAACTAGTGAAGTGAGATAAGCCAGCCGTCCCCAAGACTGATGAAGCCTCAAAGTTTGAAATGGAAAGGACAGGGCACCAGGGGTTCTTTTCCTGGAATTCCCGCTCCATATGGCTCCCACTATCACATATGGACATTCATCTCTTAACTTGGGTGTCTGCAGTTCTTCTTTCTGAGACTTCCTGTTGCTGTGCGGCTGTAGCTGAATTTGTGGCCTGCCTCTTCCCTTCCTTTGTGTAAGGGCTCAGGAACTCAAGATTCTTACACAATAAGGGGTTTTCTTTCCTGAGGGGCAAGGGAACCAGGGCTGGGGAGTTGGTATGATGGGTAGGGATTCCCCAGGGCTGGATTTTCCTGGAGGCAGGGAACACCACTTGCCCACATCTGTGAACCTGGCCTGGCCCCTTGACCTGTGTTGATGTACAAGGATGGAGTGGTAAGCCTAGGAATTGAGTCCTGTCTAGGAGCTGAGGCTGGCCCAGCCAGCTGCTGTGTACATTCAACCCTGCCTTTACCATCTCTGGGAGGGAACTAAGTTCTACTGGTGCCTCCTCAAGGTCTTTGTGTTATATGCATGCGTGCTACTAGGTATTTAACCCAGGGCCTTCTCACTGAGCTACATCCTCAGCCCTGTTATTTTTATTTGTTTTTGGTTTTTTGAGACAGGGTCTTGCTACAGTTCAAGCTGGACTTGAACTCATGGTGAGCTTCTTGCCTCAGCCTCTCCAAGTGCTGGAGTTACATGGATGTGTCACCACACCCGGGTCAAGGTCTTATTTAATACTTAGCCACTCCTTGTGGATTTTATCTGCATTTTTGATAGAAAATAGGCTCCTGAGGGTTCCAGACACTGATTTTGAGTATTTCTACTCTAATGATAACAGGTTAGGTAGCAAGGTGGGCTTGCGACTCCCTTGGAACACTTTTCCTTCAGGTGTATGGCTCTCTCGCAGGAAAAGGAGTATGGGCTTTCTTTCCATAATCTTCTAGGACTTGAGGCTCTCCTCTGCTTGGGCTTTACCCCTGCCTAGAAGTGGGAGATGCTGCTTGCCTTAGCCTTTGGCACTACTGCTGGGCTAAATTCCAACTTGCTGCTTTCCTCAAGCCTTAAGACTGGTCCGCCTGCCTATGAATGACAGACTCCGCCCCCTTCCCCCGGGCACCTTTCTGGCGCCACCCTTCCGTTTAAATTCTACCCTAGAGGCCCTGCCCCACCCTTTTCAACTGCCCTCTGGTGGCTGGCCTAGAAAGTCCGAGAGGGAGGCTGCAGGAACCCTACGCAGCCGCAATGAGTCCTAGGAAGTCTGTAGTGGCGGAACGGCCAGGTAGTACCTCGCGCTAAGAACCTTCCTGAGCGCAAGCGCGGTGGAACTCGCTTGGGCTGTTCCGCGCACGGGACGCTACGGGTGACTGACAGACCTGAAAGGCCCAGAAATGGGCCAGACCCAGGCCATGAGGACAACTCAGGAAGTCAGGAAGCGGGATTCTGTGGAGCAAGGTGTGGACCACCTGCAGCTAAGGGAAACGAGGACTTTGCCACCTCTGAGAAAGGTGGGCCATAGTTTCACAGAGGAGTGGAGCCTTTGAAGGATGAGTAGGAGTTCAGTAGGATGACTGAGGGGACATTTCAGGCCTAGAGAACAGTCCTTTCCAAGGTCCTAGGGAATATTCCTGAGTGGGATATAGAATGACAGATGGACAGGGTGAAAAGAAAGTTAAATGAGAAAGCAGAGCCAACCACCCCTCGTTTGATGGACAGTCATCTACCACTTTCTGTGTGGGGAGCAGGAACTGGCAAAGAGACATGAACTCGGACAATGCCAGTGTAAGGTGTTGACATGAGGCAGCCCTAGCGTGCCTGGGGCTTGGCAACAAGGGTTCCGTGAGGCCTCTGTGTGCCAAGCGGTGAGCGAGCTCTGCTGCGGACCCTCAGGGGACTCCAGCCTGGGCACTGGCTCTGGCGAACCCCTGTTCTGGTGGTGAACCCAGAGTGGTCAGATCCACTACAGAGCAAGCAGCAGAGGCTGAGATCCAGCAGACCCAGGGTGAAGGGACACAGGACGCTTCAGGGATTGGGAAACTCCCTGTTCATTCTGTTAAAAATTACCACCACTGAGACACATTTTAGGTATGAAATATATTCATAAAAGTGCATAAGACATAAATGTACAGTTAATGTTGTAAAACACTTGTCTTGTTATAAGGATGCATCCTACTTCAAGAAATACATTACAAGCCAGGTGTGGTGGCACAGAACTGTAATCACAGCACTCTGGGAAGTTGAGGCAGGAGACTTGTAAGTTCGAGCCCAGCCCAGGCAACTCAGCAATTTAGCAAGAACCTATCTCAAAATAAAAAATATAGAAAGGGATGTAGCTCAATGTGAAGGCCCTGGGTTCAGCCCTCAGACTGAAGAAAAAATTACAAGCATCTCAGGAGCCCCTTGTCCACCTTTCTGTCATGGGCTATTTCTTGGTCACAGCCTGTTTTCTTCTCTCTAGCTGCAAACACTACCCTGAGTTTTATAGTAATCCCTTGCTTTCCTTTAACTTTCTAGTTCTCTGTCACTCACTGATATAAATGGAATTGTACACTATGTTTTCTGTTGTTCCTGGTTTCCTTTGCTCATTGAAAGGTTTGTG
The DNA here is from genome assembly GCF_000247695.1 of Heterocephalus glaber. Next base: position 550,244 of record NW_004624907.1, read on the forward strand.
AGATTCTGCCTTGATGTGCTTTTCTGTAACTGACTCATTTTTATTGCTATATAGTAGTCCATTGTAGGAGTAGACCACAATTAGTTCATGCATTGAATGAGCATTTGGGTTGTTTCCAGTTTGGGGCTGTTATGAATAATGCTGCTGGCAACTTTTTTTTTCTGACAACATTCTTGTACATATTTTTTTGTAAACATTTTGGTGCATACATTTCTGTTGGAGTGTACCTAGAAGTAGAAGTGCTGGGCATGGGTGTGAATATGCTGAGGTTTACAGATACTGCCAACTTTGTTTCCTGTAACTGTACTTTTTTTTTTTTTTTTTTTGGTACCAGGGATTGAACTCAGGTCCTTGCGCTTTCGAGGCAGGCGGCGGAACCACTGAGCTAAATCCCCGGCCCTCCTGTAACTGTAATACTAAATTACCACAAATGTAGCTTGAACAGAAATTCATTCTCTAAAGGTTTTGGAGGGCATAAATCTGAAATCAGTTTTCCTGAGCTAAAATCAAGGCATCGGCAGAACCACACTCTTTTCTGAAGTTCTAGGGAGAACCCATTCTTTGGTTCTTGCAGCTTCTGGTGGGTGCCAGGATCCCATGGCTTATGGCTGCATCACTGCAATCTCTGCATATAGCCTTCTCTTTTTCTGTCCTTATCAAATTTCTTTCTGCCCCCCCCTTTTGTTTGTTTGTTTGTCTTTGGTTCAAGGGATTGAACTCAGGACCTTGCACTTTTGAGGCAGGGGGCGGCACCACTGAGCTAAATCCTCGGCCCTCTGCCTCTCTTCTAAGGATATGCATAGTTGTGTTTAAATAATCCATCCAAATAATCTAGAATAATTTCCTCACCTCAAAATCCTTACTTTATACAGGGCATGGTGATGCACACCTGTAAACCAGTACTCAAGAGTCTGGGGCAGGAGGATCACCCCGAGTTCATGTCCAGCCTGGGCTACATAGTGAGTTTAACCCTAGCTTGAACTACACAGGGAGACCCTATTTCAGAAAACAAAACAAAACAAAATCCTCACTTTAATAACACCTGCAAAAAGACGCATGCGCATATGTGCATATGCACACACACAGCTGGGTGTGGTGGTGCATGCTATAATGCCAGCTACCCAGCTACTCAGGAGGCTGAGGCAGTAGGATCAAAAGCTTCCTGGGCAGCTTAGTGAGACCTTGTCTCAAAATAAAATATAAGGGCTGGAGATAAAACTCAGTGGTAGAGCACTTGCCTAGCATACACAAGGCCCTGGGTTCAATCCCTAATACTAAAAAGCAGAAAAAGTCAGTAACATTCACAAATTCCAGGGATTAGTTTGGACATCATTTAGGGGACTTTTTTGGTGGCCTACTATTATTTTTCCAAGCTGGCTGCACCCATGTACATTCCCACCAACATTGAGAGTTCCCTTTGCTTCATCTCCTCAGCAGTACTTCGTGTTATCAGGTGCTTTAATGTGGATATATGGTAGTATATTATTGTTATCATTGTTTATTTTATTTTCTTCCAATGATTTTGTTTTTTTTTTTAAAGTTTTGTTTGTTTGTTTTTTGGTTCTGAGGATCGAACTCAGGACCTTGTGCTAGCGAGGCAGGTGGCAGCACCACTGAGCTAAATCCCTGGTCCTTGTTTTGTTTTTGAGACAGGATCTCCCTGTGCAGTTCAGGCTGACCTCGTTGAACTCACTAGCCCAAGCTGGCCTCAACTCATGGTGATCATCCTGTCTCAGCCTCCCAAGTGTGTTTTGATTTTTTGAGACAGGATCTTGCTATGTAGGTAGCTCAGCCAGGCTTCAAGTCTGCTGTGATCCTTCTGCTTCAGCCTCCTGAGTGCTGGAATCATAGGCATGAGCCACCATGGTGGGCTTCTGTTGACTCTTGAATGAAGAGCTTGAGGTCTGTGAGCATATAGAATGGTCAAGAGTATTCCACCTTTCCTCTCTACCTCAACCTGTGCTGCTTTGGTGGAATACTTAATGCGCCATGATGCCCCATGATGATCCATCTTCCCAATTATTAGCCTCATAGTCTCTTTCCTCCTCATCTCTGGTGACCTGCATCCCACTGAGCCATCCTCTTCCATGACCGCACCTTGGAGTGAGTCATTACCTGGAAGTGTAGCATACATAGCAAACATTTACTGAAGGCTTAGATCACGTGTTCGGTGCTATGTCAAATGCTTTATATGTGGTTATCTCTCACACACTCTGGAAGATTAGCATTAGTATCCTTATTTTATTAATAGGATGGATTTGTATTGTATTAGTAGTGTTATTTTACTAATAGGAAGATACACACTTAGATGAAGTCACTTGCTGGTGTGACACATTTAGCAAGGTAACAGAGCCAGGATTCTAAGACAGAACTTTCTAGGTCTCAAATTAAAAATTTCTGAGCATACTGGCACATACCTGTAAATCCAGCTACTGGGGAGTCTAAGACAAGAGAATCTCAAGTTTGAGGCCAGCCTGGGCAAATTAATGAGACCTTGCCTCAAAATTTTAAAAAATAAAAAATTAAGAAGTGTTAGGAATGTAGCTCGGCACTCCTTGGGTTCAATCCTCAGTACCTTAAAAAGAAGGGAAAAAATTTTCTGGTTTTAATCACAACCTAGTACTGTCTTCTATGTCTTCACAATCCAGTGTCCTGCTCTTTGATCCCAGCACCTGCCTTCCAGGTCTGACAGGCCTCACGGCTGTCACACTTGTAGCTTCAACTCATAGGGAGCTCCACTCCCTTGATCCCTCTGTTGTCTGCCAGTCTGTTAGACCCCTCCTGGCTTCTCTCCCTTCACTGCCCAGCTAGAGCCCCATAGTGGACCATCTGATCTCTCTCACTGACTCTCTAATAGTTAGGGTCTCAGCAGGAAACAGAAGGCACCACAGCTGGGATTTTGAAGATAATTTAATGAAGAGACTATTTGCAGGGGTGTAGGCAGGGTTGAGGGAACCAGCAAGGAGGTTAAGACAGTTGGAAGCTGTGACCACCCTTAAGTCTGAAGGGGCAAGGAAAAGAAAGGGCATTACTGGAGCCCTGTGAAAGCCATGGAACATGGCTGAGAGTAGCTGGAGTTGTGGAGAGCACTGTATGACCAATTCCAGAGCCCAAACACTGAGCTGGATCTGGGAGAAGAGCAAATATCCAGAATGCTTTCTTTCCCCCACTTTCTAATGTACTGCTGCATTACTCTTAGGAAGAACCTAATTAGAAGTTGGAGGGCAAAGGGGACTCATGCAGATGATGCCATCTGTACAGGTGGAGAGGGTGTAGGGTGGGCCTGGAGGGTAAATGGAAAATGACCAGCATATACTCTCCATTTCCTTATACCCCTAGCTTTCTGGCTCATCTATCAGCATTGCCCAACTTTGGTCCAGAGCGATGAGCTTGGCTCAGAGAAAAATGATGGCATAGTGGCACATATGGGTCACTCCAACTTTTTGGTTCATCCCCTGTCAGTCACTTCCCTCTCATGAGAATCCCCCAACCCTCTCCTTTCAGTCTCAAATAAAACTGAGCTAAATCAGTCAAGATTTCCTTCAGCTACCTACTTAAACCCGCATATATCCCACATTCTTGCCCTTTCACTGGTGCATTACCCATCTCATCATGACTCCTCAGAATATTGTTCTATCATTCTCTGCCTCTCTATTTCCACATACTTTCCTGCCCTCCTACCTTCTTGCCAACCAACAAACATATCCAAATTTGTACAACCTTAAAAATTAACTCATGCTAGGCACAGTGGGGCATGCCTGTAATCCCATGGCAAGTTCAAGCCCAGCCTGGGAAACTCAGTGGGACCCTGTCTCAAAATAAAAAATGTTAAAAAGGGTTGAGGATGTAGCTTAGCACAAAGGCCTTGGGTTCAAACCCCAATTCTACAAAAAACAAACAACTCTGTCTTCTATTCTGTGCTTCTCTGGTGCTTGTCCTTTGTTATCCTCATCTCATCCCAAATTCTTGAAAGAATATGTAAGAGTTAGGATTTTTTGGCTGCCAGCAACAGAGACTGACTCTTGGTAAATTAAATAAAAAAGGAATCTATTAGAAGTAAATGAGGGTGGCATCCACAACAGAGGGAGAGAATGAAGAACTAGGCTTCAGAAAAGACTAGAAGTAGGATAGTAGTGAGGATCGAGGTAGCAGAAAGGAATGGCAATTTCCTTAGGGGCCTGGCTGCAGCATGAATCAGCTCCAACCATGTTTAGGCCTCCTGTCAGGTTAGCTCATGATTCAAGTTCCAGGGAGAGCTTCTGATTGGTGCAACTCGAGTCATGTGGTCTTCCCTTGGCCTGTGGACAGCGAGGCTCCTTGATGGACAGTCTCATAGAAATGTACTCGGTAGGCCATGGTGGTTGCTCAGAGAAAAGTCAGGGAGCTGTTATAGACAATGGGGAAATGGATGCTGGGCAGGCAGAAACAATGGATGTCCATGACAACAGAGCTCTCTTCAGTCCCAGACTTCACCACCTGTTTGAGTCTCTCCTCACTGAAACTATTCACAGTGAGAATTTTAATGACCTTCTTTTGCCAAATACAAGGACATTTCTGAGTCTTTGTGTGCAATTTTAAACTCTCCTAACCAGTACTTCTCTCTTAGAAATCTTTCCTTCCATTGCTTTTGCATAATAAATCAACCCAATTTAGCATCTCTAAACAGTAAACACCTATTATTATGTCTATGGGTCAGGAATCCAGGAGCTGCTGAGCTAAGGAGCTGTGGTCTCTTTGAAGGCTTGAGTTGTTGGGGACTGGTTTTCTCTTAGGGTGAGTGAGCTAACAAAAAGTGGGAGCAGTGAAACACTCACACATATATGTGTGTGGCTGTGTGTTGGTGGGAATCAAACCCAAGGCCTTGTGCATGCTAGACAAGTATTCTACCATAGAGCTATACTCCCAGCCCCCCTAGTCTTTTTATAACCTAACCTCAGAAATGATATCTCATCACTTCTGCCTCATTCTGTTCATTAGAAGTGAGTCAGTAGAACCAGTGATTTAGCTAAGTGGCACTGTGGCTGCCTCGTAACTGCAAGGTCTTGAGTTCGATCCCCGGTACCAAAAAAAAGAAGCGAGTTGGTAGGTGCAACCCATACTCTGGTGGAGGGAGTCACCCAAGGCCATGAGTACTGGGAGGTGGAGGACACTGGGGGCCTCTGAGAGGCTGCCTACCTATAACTTCCATATGGAGCATGGACACAGATATTACCTTTGGTCCGACACCTTCTCTAGTGCATTTAGGGATTCCTTTTCTTCTGTCCACCTTTGAAATGTGGCTCTTTCTCTCCTTCCTTGGCCCATATTCCTTCATGCTCTTACTTATTCCTCTCGAGAAATGTTGATGACCCTCATGATTTCAGCTATCAGCTATATGCTGATCATGTTAGCCCAGAGTTTGTACCAAGATATTTTGCACATAAATATATTCTAATACACTCTGCAGAAGCAACATAGGTCTTTGCTGGATCTAGGGCATCTCCCATAGACACCTCACAATAAGAGGTTCAAAGAAAAATTTAGTTGAGTAGTTCTGTACCTCCTCCTGTTTTCTCCTGTGTCAGTGAATGGCACCTCCATCCACCCAGACATCCATGTGAGAAATGTGGCCATCTTCTTTGATACCACCCTCTCTCCTATGCTTATACCCACACATAAGCGCTGATAATTTAGCTTACCTCTAGCCTCTACATGTCCCTGGTACCATTGGCATAATACTGGCAGTGGCCATTGCTCGCGCTATTCAACAGCTTCCTGATTTTTCTCACCCCCACTTTTGTCCTCTCAAATGTATCTTCTAAAAAATGCAAATCTTCCCTTGATCGAAGTCCTCTAATGGCTCCCCATGGCCTCTGAGATTAAAAGATGCTTAGTGAGTAGGCCCATACAGCCTCCCCAGCAGCATCTTTCTGTCTTGGTTTAGGCTTTAGCAACCCCAGCTACCTGCCTGTTCATAGCCCACTCTTCTATATATGCATACTTTTGTTCATGCTGTTCTCTTTGATTTTAATGCCCTCTTTCTCACTTTAGGAAGACTATACTATTTTCCTTTTTAGACTCAAGAAAATTCTTCTAGGTTCGATTTGTATCCTGGCACATTGTGTTATTGTGATTTTTATATGCATTTGTCTTTCTTACTGGACTATGAGCCCATAATGGCAAAAACTAGATCCCGTTCCCCTTTATGTCCCGGCACCTTCCATAACATTTGTCCATAAATAGGTTCTCAAACTTTGTATTGAATAGGTGACTATGTCAACTGGAGATTCACAATAGCATATGATAAATGAGCTGGTTCTAAAAGTTGAATAGAAATTAGCCAGGAGGAGAAGAGTAGGAAAGGCATTCCAGTTTTAGGGTATTGCATGTGCCAAAGCCAGGGGGTAAGAGGAGACAGACTTAAAGAAGAGGTAGTGGTTTGGTATGGCTAGAGTGTGAAGTACGTAGTGGGCAGTCTCTGGCCAGGAAGAAGGAGCCAGATATTGTGAAGGGTCTCAAAAGTGGGCTAAGGAGTTTGGCTTTTGTCCTATCAGCAACAGGAACCCCTGAAAAGAGCCTGAAGCAGGAAAGTGATTTGCTCAGATTCATAATGCAGAGAGGTCAGTCAGTGTCCAGTGTGGAAAATGGACTAAACAGGGCAGCTCTGGAAGCTGGGAGGCCAGAGAGGCAGCAGTTGGAGTAGTTAGGCAGGAGCAGGAGAGTCCTGAACTAGGGCACTGGAGCCGAGAACAGAAGAGGAGATTGATTTCAGAACTGTGAGGCTGAACTCTACAAAATTATTGTTTCGTAAGAAGAAGCCTGTTGAAAATTGGTCTGTCATAAAGTTTGTTTTAATATTAAGGACATACATGAATTGGATTGGATTTTGACTTCACTGGATGTGAATGTGAGAAAAAGGAACAGCTCTAGAATGTGGACTATTTATTTGATTTAAATGTCAGATTGAATGGAGAGGTCACCATGGGGAGAGGGAAGCCAGGTGTGGGGCTTGGGAAGGTGACATGTTCAGATTGAATGAGTCCTTAGAGAGTTTTGGGGACCCCCAGAGGTGACTGGATATCTTAGGACAGAGAGCTAAACTGGAGACAAATTTAGGGTGACCAGAATAGAGAAAGAAATTGTTCGATCCCCGGTACCAAAAAAAAAAAAAAAGAAATTGTGGGAAGAGGCGATTCACCCTGTGGGAGCAGCCCAGACAGCAGAACCACAAGAATGAAGTTTCTTAGATGCTAAGAGGCTTTTTCAGAGATAGTTGTGGTCGGATACTGCAGAGAAGGAGAGTCAGGTAGGACTGAAAAGTGCTTGTTAGATTTGTCAAGGACTAGTCTGTTGGGGAGTGTGACAGCGCTCTGAGTGGAAGGGCAGAGACTAGGCCTGGCTTTGGAGCTGTCCCTTCGTTTCAGTAATGTATCGCGTCAGCCACCAGGGGGCAGTGTCCTCGTGGAATCCAGGGAGGATGGATTCACTGGGGCCTGCATCCTTGGAGATGAGATGCAGGCAGGGATTAGGGGCTTGGTCCATAGCAAAGGATGTTTCCTAGTGTGGGCCGGGCATCTCCAAGTGAAGAGAGTAGGGAAGGAATTCTGAGAAGGCCAGGGTGAAGGAGATCCTTTCTGTGGAGTGGACAGAGGGCAGATTACAAAATCCCAGTCCCGTTTTATAGTTATATGGTTATATGGTTTTATTTCACATGATACTGACAAGAGCCATGGATTTGAATTTTTGACCTTAAAATTCTAATTTCTTCTCAGTCCTCCATTACATTCTGTATTCAAGACCTTGTGGTAAGTGCAAGGTCCCAAGTTTGGTCCCCAGTGCCGGAAAAGAAAAAAAAAAATCCTGAAGTTTTTACCTGCTTCCATGTGAAAGTTCTTTCTCCCTGGAAATTCTCACCCAACCCTCCTGCCCCTTATCCTTCAGTTCTGGTCTCAGATATTACCTCTTCCCAGAGACTGTCCCTCAGTGCCCACTCCTCCTCCTGCCTCACATGGATAGCATCCCTATCTTGATATTCTGACTTGTAATCACTTGCTTATTTGTGGTCAGGTTTATTATTGTCTGTCTCCCTGCCTGTTATCTATCTATCTATCTATCTATCTACCTACCATCTATCTATCTCCAGGGCCTTCTCACTGAGCTACAACCCTAGCCCCTTTTCCTTTTTTTTTTTTTTCTAAATTGTCCAGGCTGAGCTTGAATTTGCAATCCTCCTGCCTCACCCTGCCAGAGTGCTGGGATTACACCCATGTGCCACCATATCTGTCTATATTCACCAATTTTAAATATATAGTTTGATGGGTTTACACACAGACTCATGTAACCACCACCACAATCATGATTCAGACATGTTCATTAACCCCCAAATTTCTTCCTGTTCTTATGCTGTTGGTCCCCTTCTCCCTCAACCCCTTCCAATCCCTGAACTGCTTTCCATCACAATAGTTTTACTCTGTCTAGAATTTCATACAATTGGAATTCTGTAGTGAGAAGTCTGTGTCTAGCTTCTTTCATTTCGATTTTGAAGTTCATCTATGTGGCCACATGTATCAGCAACTGCATATTTATTGTTGTTTTCCTCCCAGATGGGAATTTCAGTGGGGACAGAGTTGTATCTTGTTTACTTTTGTTTCCTCAGCTCACAGCATGGCGCCAGCATAGTAGTGCTTAGGCCATGTTTCTTAAATAGAACCGAACCTAATGGCCTGCGACAACAAATCTAGGAAGGCTTTGGAAATGGATGTACCTAAGGAAGGACCCACGGGCAAGATGCCAGTGGCCTTTGTGCTAAACCCCAGCTGATCCACTGCTCACCCTGCTATTTCCACTCAGCAGGCTCTGCTCCCTTTCCCCTTTCCAACCTGCTTCCCTTCCCTTGTCTTCAGTTCTCCATTCCTGGTCTCAGCCTCCATTTCCCACTCCAGGCATCTTCTAGCCTTTGGAATTCCCTATGCCACTGAGCTCTCTTCTGGGACCCTCCCCTGGCTCTGTGTACCTTTCTTTGTGTCTCAGAGCCTCTCTCTGAGGCCCTTTAGGATGAAGAAGGCAGCTGGCTATCCCAAATTGGAAGCTAGGTTATTATTTCTCTTCCTTTCTCTCTTTCACTTCCCTTCACCCCCTTTCTCCTCCCGCTCAAACACCTTCCCATGGGACGCACTTAGAGGAATCTACATTTTATACAGAAGGGCCTTTGTGTTTTATTTTTTCCCTGGGCCCCATCCCTCTTTCTCCCCTCTCCTCTTGCCTCTTCCTAGACCCCTTCCCTCTTCTCGATACCCTCATCCTGCTCTCCTTCTCTTTTCTCTTCCTTTCTTCCATCCATTTTTTGAGACAGAGTCTTGCTATGTGGTTCAGACTGGCCTCAAACTCATGGCGATTCTCCTGCCTCAACTTCCCAAGTGCTGGAATTACAGGCCTGTGCCACTGTACCTGGCTTGTTCTCACTATTCTTGTCAGCCTCCACTCACCTACGTTCCTCCTTTCCCTAGTGTCTTCTTCTTTCTCTCCCAGCCATTCCCTTTCTGTTCTCATTCTCCTCCTCCCTCCCATCTGTTTCTGTCTTCAGGACCTCCCTCTCTTTCTTTTTCTTTCCCTTTTTTTTTGTACTGTGCATTGAACCCAGGGTTGGTCTACCAATGAGCTGTATCCCCAACCCCTTTTGTTTTTTAGACAGGGTCTCACTAAGTTACCCAGACTGGCCTAAAACTTGAACTTATGATCCTCCTGCCCTAGCCTCCCAAGTGCTGGGATTACAGATGTGTGTACTACATCCTGCTCAAATCAACTTTTTTAGGTCCTTAACATTGATATTTATGTGCTTAGTGTGTACTTATATTTTTATTTTTTTATTTTTTACTTTTTTTGGTACCAGGGATTGAACTCAGGTCCTTGCACTTGTGCAGCAGGAGGCGAAACCACTGAGCTAAATCCCTGGCCCTGTACTTATATTTTTATACATAATTACTATTATGTACTTGGTGATTGTTAGAAAGGTGAACCCCCCCCCCCCATGTGCTGGGGGTGAGGCAGAGAACAAGAGATCTTTGTCCCTTGTCTTGCTACTTCCCTTCCAGCAAGTACACAGCTCCTCGGACTGCAGCTTCTCTCACATCTAATTGTTCTAGAACAGACTGGAGGCTCAGGAGTCTGCTGGATATATTCATTGCAGGGTCCAATATATCTTCTTGCTCCTTCCAGAGTAATTCATATATTGTCACCATACACACCCTTTTGAGTTCCCTTCTTTTTTTTTTTTTTTGGTACTGGGGATCAAACTTGGGACCTTGCCCTTGTGAGGCAGGTGGCGGAACCACTGAGCTAAATCCCGGCCCCTTGAGTTCCCTTCTTACTAATGAGACCCCATGTACCTTTCTATGCTAGTGAAGTAACTCTTTTAAAAAATTTTTTTTCCAGTACTGGGAATTGACCTCAGGGCTTTTGCACTGAGTTGTATCCCTAGGCCTTTAAAAAAATTTTTTTTTTCCAGAACAAAAAAAAGACTTTATTTATTGAGGACAAGAGGATACAAACAATATAAAAATCAAAAGCTTATCTAGCATTTAACTAACTTTCCTTTCTCTGCTTGTCCAATGAGAGCTGGATGTTATTTGTACATTTTGTAAGGGTCCTGATCTGCTCCTGAAATCTTTATACAAGGGGAAACTGAGGGGTGGATTCCTTAAGTGGCTCTTTAGGAGAACTCTCATCAGGGCAGGAGAAAATGTTCAAGTCTGCCTACTTCTTTCCCTTCTGCTTCATGTGCACTACAAAATAATCACTGCATGCAATGCTGAGGCCTGTGATTAGTGAAAAGAAGCTCTGGAAGCCCACTTTGCCATCTCAGCATTGGTCCAAGTCCTTCAGGATTTTGTCCACAGCCAGAGGATTTTTTTTTTTTGGTACTGGGAATTGAACTTGGATCCTTGCACTTGCGCAGCAGGCGGCGAAACCACTGAGCTAAATCCCTGGCCCCAGAGGATCTTTTTGGTTTTCCAAAAACCCAGGGAACTCCTTTTCCATGAGTACTCGAAGGTCCTCCTCTGTTAAGTAGCCTTTGTTCCCAGCAAATTTTTGAAACGTAAATATCATGGTTTCCATGGCGTGTTCCATTTGGGATGGCATTTTGGTGAAGTCTGTTGAAACTGGGGGCGCTTGGGCTGCAGTCAGCAGGGTTTTTTTTGAGACAGGGTTTCATTAAGTCCCTAAATTGGCCAGGCTGGATTCAAAGTTGGGATCCTCCTGCCTCAGCCTCCCAGAATGCTGGGATTTCAGGCATAGACTGTGATGACTGGCTGGGTATTTCTCATGTTTAGATGTATTATGCACTCTCTGTGGGTCCCCAGAACCTGCTCGTGGGTGTCTATTTATGTTATTACCAGGTAGGTCTATTTGGTTGATGTGTCTGTTTTCTGGGCACAGGGGAGAGGGTACTTCCTGAATTTGTTTGTGATGTGCACATAGTGCGGGTTCTGGGAAGCTGGTTTTCATGTGGCCAGGTGGCTCTCATGGCTGAGTGTGCCTGATGTTCATGCCCTGATAGCCCCATGTGCCTTGTTTGTGTACAAGTTGGTTGAGAATTTCCTTATTTGTGTTTGGTGCACATTGAGAAGCTAGCTCTATATAGGGGTTTTTAGAGGTTACATAGCTATTATGTGTATGCCACATTAAGTCCCTGTACTTACTTTATTTATTTATTTTTTATAAATTTTTGTGAGACAGGGTCTTGCTGTTTAGTACCGCCTGGCCTTGAACTCATTATGTAGCTCAGGCTGGTGTTGAACTCATGGCAATTCTCCTGCCTCAGCCTCCAGAGTGCTGGGACTACAGGCATGCGCCACCATGCCTGGCTATCCCTGTACCTACTTTAGATGCATAAGGGTAGGTATTTCTTGCATTCATTTGTGTTGTGCACGCAGTATGGGTCCCAAGAGGCTGCTCTGTACAGGGAGTAGTAGGTAGGATACTTCCCTGTCTATTATGCACATTCACCACAGGTCCCAGGTACTTACTTTGTATGCCCGCGGGGTAGGTGTTTCCTGTATTTATTTCTGTTACGCACTGGTAGTGTAGGTCCCGGGAGCCTTCCCTGTACATGTGGGCAGTTGGTGATTCTTGTGTTTCTCTCATACTGTGTTGCAAGAGTCCCCTGTGCCCACTCAGTACGCATGGGGCAGCTGCACCAGTAACAAAGCAAAGGGCAGCTTCAGTTGCTAAGCTGAGATTGCTCAGCGATACTCATGTCCTCCTTCTCCTCCCCTTCCTCCTGCCTCCCCTCTTCTGCAGCAAACCCCTTCTCAGGTCTGGGTACCACTTACTGCCCTATCCTCCTTCTGCACCTCCCCACCCCTGCCAGCAGGGGGTAGGAGCCTTGCTCCCTCCTCTGACTTGCAGACCTTCCTTGGCCCAGGGCCCTTCCCACTCTGCCTTCCTCTCCTTCCTCCCTGTCCTTCAGCAATGCTGTGCCTGGCACAGGGGAGGTACTCCGTGCACAGGCACTGCCCTCCTCTCTGACCTCCCCTCCCTTTCCTTTTCTTTCCTGCTGTTCTTCCCTCTCCCACTTGCCCTCTCCTCTCCCTGCACCCCTAGATCCTCTTACCCCCAGCCTGGTCCTGGGGACTGCTATTACCCCCAGCCTGGCCCTTCCTGCTTTCTCTGGGCTGTGTCTCTTGACCCCTTTCCCTGTCTTTCCCAGGTTCATTCTCTGTGTCTATTTATCTCTTTCTGTCTCTGTTTTGTATCTCCCTGTGAATCTCTACCTACCAGAAAGCCTCTTCCAGTGCCTGTCTCCATCTGCCCATATTGCTTTGTGTCTCCTAGGTTTCTCCTTTCCGTGTCTTTCCTGCAGTCTCTGCCCATGTATATCTCGGTGTTTCTCTGCATCATTTTGATTCTCTAAGTCTCTCTCTTTGGTTTCTGTCTTTCACTGCCTCTTTATCATTATTATTTTTTAAATGTCTTGGTCTCTTTGCACATTTCATTTTATCTGTTTCTCGAGTCTATCTCAGAATATGCATATTTCTGTCTACTCAGTAATTATTTCTCTCTCTCTTCCTGCCTTTCTCACTGCCTCTCTATCTCTGTATCTCTTGGTTTCTGTTAATGTCTTTCTGGCATTGCACATTTCTTTCTTTCAAAGGCTCTTCATATCTCTCTACTGTACAAGTCCATTTCTTATCTCTGCCTGTCTCTCTGTCTCTGTGGCTTCCTATCTCTGTATCTCTCCAACTCTGTTTTGCTACTTTATCTCTCTCTTTCTCTGTCTCTCTTTCTGTCTCTCTCTCTCTGTGTGGCTTTCTTCTATGTCTGACTCTGGCATGTCTATCTCTTATCTCTATGCCCCTCTATCTCTTGTCGCTTTGTGAATCTGTCTCTGTGTATTTCTCTATGTCTCTGTCTCTGTCTCCCTATCTGTCTATCTGGTCTGTTATCTCCCTATCTCTGTGTGAGCTTCTCTGTGTCCCCTCTCTTTCTCTCCCCCCCCCCCCCCCCTCCTTGGACCTCTTTCTCTTATCTCATTGCCTCTGGGTGTCTCTGGCTCCCGGAGCCTCCATGTGGCTGTGTACCCATCTGCTCCACACCACCCCACTCAGTCCTTGTGCCTGTGTCTGTGTGTCTCTGGACATCTCTTTGCCTCCATGTCCCCTGTTCCACCAGCCCTCTTCCTTCTGCCTTTCCTCTTTGTCTCTGGGTGTCTCTTTGAGTCTCTGGCTTTAGGGCCTCTCCTTGCCTTTGAGTCGCCCTCTGCTCTCCACCTCTTTCTGTCTCTTCTCCCTGTGTCTGTTTCCTAGTGTCTCTGTGTCTCTGTCACTGAACATCTCTCTATCTCTGGGTATCTCTGAGTATCTCTGTGAGTCTCTGTGACTCCTTGTCTTTCAGTCTCCCTCTGCTCCCTGCCCCTTCTCCTTTCTCCTCTGTCTCTGTGTCTCTGGTATCTCTGTGGGTCTCTGTGGGTCTGGGGCCTCTCCTTGTTTCCCTGTCCCTCTTCTACTCCCCACCACTCTCTTCTCTGCCTCTGGCTCTCCTTCGTGCATCTCTGCGTCTCTCTGTCTCTGTGTGTCTCTGAGTATCTCTGGTCTCTCTGTCTCTGTGTATCTCTGTGTCTCTGTGGGTCTCCGGCCGCTCCCTGCCTCCGTGTCCCCTGCGCTCCCCGCCCTCTCCCTCTCCCTCCCCCCTCGCTCGCGCTCTCTCTGAGCATCCTTGGACCCGGGGTTGCCATGGGGACAAGGTGGGAGCCGGGGATGGCGCGCGCCTGGGCTCGCGCCGGCAGCTCGGGCGAGGAGCAGCGGCCAGAGCAGCGCCAGCAGCAGGCAGTGAGCGGGCGCGGGAGCGGGAGCGGGAGCGGGGGTAGCGTTGGCGGCGGCGGCTCCTCCTCGGCCATCCCCTCGGAGCCGTGCAGCTGACGCGCATGGCGAAGACAGCGGCGCCTACCGATGGGAGCAGCGGTAAGGCAAGGCGGCGCGGCGCAGCCGAGCGGGCGGCGGGCAGCCTCCTCCTCTCCCCAGCTCGCCTGCGCGCCCGCTCGCCCGCCCTCCCTTCCTCCCTCTCCCCTCGCAGCCCCTGCCCGCCCGCCCGCGCCGCGCTCGCCCTTCCATTTAAAAATCTTTAAAACTTTGCATATTAATATCTGCGCTTTGCATAATCTGACCCGCGCTTTATTGATTGCAAGAAGCTTAATGCAGCCGGCTCGGCCTATTGCAGAGAGCTCTCCGGGCGGGAGCCGGGCGGGCGCCGCTCGCTCCGCACCGCGCTCCGGCTGCCCACCGCTCCTGCGGCCCCGGCCCTCTCGCCTCCTTCCCGGCGCCGGGCGCCGGAGCTTTGCCCCCTGGCTGGGTATTTTTATTATTTGGGAGCTGGGGGTGGGGGAGTCTGCTTGCTGTTGATGGCAGTGAGGGAACCAAAGAGAGATGGGAGGGGGGTAGGGATGGGAAGAAATGGGGACGGAAAGGAGGTGAGAAGGAAGGAAAAAAGGGGGAATGGGGCAAGAAGGGTGGGAAAGGAGAGGCGTGGAGGGGAGGCGGTAGAGAGGAGAGGGCAGTCGGCAGAGAACGGAGCTGAGAGGACGGAGCAGCGAGAGCCGAGGCAGAGAAGAGAAAGGAGGGAGGCAGAGGAGCGCAGACTAGAGAAAGAGCCGAAGACAGCCCCGGAGCTGGCGAAGGAGATGGGCAGTGGGCGCTTCGCCGCTGCCTCCCCCAGGCCAAAAAATAAAGAAAGGAAAAAGAAAAAATAATACCAATAAAAAGATGATGAAAATAAAAGACATCGCTGCTGGGGCCACCGCACACAAAAAGGAGCGAAAAATCAGAGAAGAGAGGCGAAGTGGCATCTGCTCCCACCGGCTGCGGTGCTTCGGGGAGGCTCTCTGGGCTGGGTGGGACCCCCGTTTTGATCCTGCATTTGAGGAAGGGGCGATTGGGGAGAAAATGAAGGGGGGTCGGGGCTGGTGGCTGAGCTGCCTGCCCCCCCCCTTGCCCGGGGGTGTGGGGCCGGTTTAGTGTGGTGATGGTGCAGGTGTCGGTTGGTGATGCTATCTGGAGCCCCGAAGCAAGCAGGGTGCATGGGGGGGAGAGGTAAGAGGGCACTGGGAACAAGAAAGGGCTCGGGGTGGGCGTGAGGGGTGAGAGAAAGGAAAGGGGCGCCTTGGGCAGCAGGGAGGGTGGGAAATGGGGGGAGGAACCAGCTGGGATGGGGCATGGAGAGACGGTGGCGTCTGAGGCAGGAAGAGTGGTGGAAAGCGAGCTCCAGGGCCCCAGAGTGATGTTGGGGAGCTACAGTGCACCCCTCAGTTCTCTGGGCAAAGTGTGTAACTTGAGGAACCCTTTGACTGCTTCCTTGTGCCTCTTTGCTCCCTTCCCTTTTCTGCTCCTTCTCGAGTCCTTTCTTGCCTCCCCTTTCTCTCCCTGTTTTTACTGGCTTCCCTTTCTGTTTTCCAGTTTCGCTCTCTTCCTCTTCTCAGTGAATGCTTTTTCCTCCTCTGTTTTTCTTCTTTTTTTTTTTTTTGTCTCCCTTCTCTCCACCGCCTTCCTTTCTTTTTCTCTTTTTTCCCTCCTCCCTTTCCCATGCCTTTTATTCTTTCCTGCCTGCCACTCATTGCTCCTGTCCTCCAACCCCCTACCCCTCCCTTAGTTTCATTTATTCATCACTTTTGCAGCATCAGCATTGCACAGGGTGCCAGGGAGAGAGGCTCTGTGCAAAGCCAAGAATCCTCTAACTTCTCACCAGGCCTTAGCTCTGTTCCAAAATCCCACGTATTTCTACCCCCCCGAGCTGGGGGCCTTAGCACTGCCCCTGTTTTTTTCTGGTCTCTAGAGAAGTCTGATGGATGCTCACTGGGATGTGGGAGGGGGAGGGGAAGGTCTTAAGTGAGGGCTCAGGGCTATGGACTCAGCCCCACTAAGAGATAAGGGTGTGGACAGAGAGGAAAACACAGATGGGTAGTGGGAAGGGGAGAGGAGAGGAAATTGGGGGTGTGTGTGTCCATCTGAGAGAGTCCTTAGAGCTTTGAGTCCCAGGTGGAACCCAAGAGAAAGGGTCTGGGTTGGTAACCACTCCCCACTTTCCTCCTCCGTCCTAAGGTCTGGGGAACTGGGGAGTAGGTCCTGGATTTAGAGGAAGGCTCAGTCACTTAACTCAGTAGCTTTTAGTGTTTTGCCATCCCTTCAGGTGAATTTGTTTCCCCAACCCCCAGGGTATGAGGGGAGTGTGTAGAGTCAGTGCGCAGTGGGGGCTGATATGTACAGAGTCAGACCATGGCGGCAGTGTGCATGTGTACAAGGCCTGCATGCGTAGGAAGAGGTGTTTAGAAAGGACTGACTGTGTTCAGGGCTTGGGAGCCTTGGCAAAACAAGGAGCCAGAGGTGTAGAATCATGGTATGTTTTTAGTGGGGGGTGGTTGGGGTGCCTGGATTCCCCATCATGGGTAATACGCATGTAAGAGAGTGTCATGCGTATATTTGAACGGGTTTCTTCCTTATCATGTGTGTGTGCACTCAGGAGCTCCTCTTACTCTGTGTGTGGAAGCAGCCACACGTGTGCAGGTCTGTGCTGAGTCTGGCATCAGTAATGGACATGTGACACTTATGTTCAGTGTGTCTGGAATAGAAGCTCTGTGTATGGGTACTAGGTCTGAATGTAGTGTATGTACACGAGAGTGCATATTAAAGAAAGTCAGTCACATGTGTGACAGTGCCATTTCTGCTTGGAGCTATTATTATTGTTGTTATTGCTATTGTCAGGGGTCTGTGTGTGTCTGAGCTAAGACGGTGTGTGGGTTTGTGAAGCAGGGTGTGGGTGGAATATTGAGGGATGTGTGCGTGCACCAAGCTTGTGGGTGAATGGGGGGTGGTTGACAACATGCTTGCACAGCAACCTTGAAGCTGGGTTCAAGAAAACAAAACAAGAAAAGATCTCCCCTGCCCACAGTCTGCCAGCCCACCAACCTTTCCCTGGCTCTTCTGTAATAACAAAGCATCCCATGTCAGAGAGTGGCTGGTCAGCAAAGAGGGCCATATACAGCACCTCCAGTTGCGAGTAACAGGATTCTATGTCTACTTCCTGACTTACAGGTAATTCTGGACAGAGGCTCAGCCGTGCTGGTTAGGGAGGTCCAGATCCTCGTTTTCCTGAGGTTGGTGGAATCCCTTGGCAGGTTACAGTGCTATCCTTGGGGCCTTGGTAGCCCTCAATACTGTTCACTAGTCTTTTTGGGGAAAATAGAAAATATCTGTGGCGAGTTATGGTGGGGAAGGAACTCAGCCACAGGATGAGTCTATGTGTGTGCAAGCGTGTGTGTGTGCACACACTCATGTTTGTAATAGAGTTTGTTAGCCTATACATTCTAGATGGCATGCCAGACACATTTTTTTTTTCCAGTGGGTCCATCAGTGGTCACTCCAAGCCACCTCCCATTTGGTTCTTACACATTCTTTCCTTGTGTGGAAGGCTCATAGGCCAGAATCTCCTCCCCAGTATGACAACCAAGCAGGGGTCCAAACCTTAGCACACCACTGAGCGTATCATACTCCTGGTGTGAAATCATGGTGTATGAGGATGTGACCTATCAGGGGTAGGGGACAAATGGCCATGATAGGGGCTGCCTGGACATCGATGACGGCAAGGGAACAGTTTTCTTATCTGGCATGAGCTGGTTTCAGGATACAAATGGTTGAGAATTGTTAGAAGAAAGTGGGTGTGGCATCTCTTTGGACTGGGGTCTATTCTTTCTTCTAAATAACACTTATCATTTTCTCCTTGGCCCCAATACCTCCTGACCTAATAGTAATGATGGCGATAGTGATGCCCCTCATATACTCTTGTCTCTTACAGTAGCCCTGATGGTGCCCCTTTTACAGATGAGGATTCTGAGACCCACATTACTTTCTCAGACCAGAACCACCTAAGCTGGGGCTAAAAGCAAGGTTTTTCAGCTCCTGGTGCTGATCTTCATCCTTAGAGGTCTATTCTGCTCCCCTTAGCTGTCCCAGCACCATTTCCTTTCATTGGCTCTGACCCTTCCCCCACTTCCTCCCTGCCCTCTAAGAAGTCCATCCACAGACTTGTCTCCTAAGACTTGCCAGGTAGATGGATGCCTTACTAGCTCAGTGAGGGTTTCAAGGACCTAGAACTTCTTTGACTCGTGAAAGGAAAGCTTGCGAATGATCATGGTTGAGCTTGTTCTGATTTGGAGGTGGGCATGTTGAAAGACAGGATTGTGGAGGAGTTCATGGGGCTGAACCCCTCCCAGTGAGTCCTGTGCCACCTTTTCAGATGCATATGATAGCTTTGAGAGGCAGCTGCACCTTCCTGTACTCACCTACCTGCCCAGTTTCCTTAGATACTTGGAGCAGGCAGTATTCCTAGCTTTGACACATTCAGAGAGGCTAGAGATATTGGTCCCACATACGGAAGTCTTTGCATTCAATAGGTATTTATTTTGACATGAATCACTGAATTAATGAAGCCACTAAGTTTCCAGATGTGATCAGTTGAGGGTAGCATGATCTCTCTCCTTACCTGAAAACCATTGTTAGGCAACAACCACCAACCAACTTGGGCTTGGATTCTGGAGTGCAACCAATCCCAACTTTAGAAAAGATTTTGGGTGCCTGACTTGTGAGTACAAAGGGAGCTTCTGGGGCTGGGGATTTAGCTCAGTGGTTGCTGCCTCACAAGTGCAAGGACCTGAGTTCGATCCCTGGTACAAGAAAAAAAGGGAGTTCTGGATCACTAGGAATCTAGAGAAAGTACGGGTTTAGACTTCGAGATGGGTCTTTGAGGATGCTCAGGGATTGACGAAGTGGTCTGAGGGCATCAGGACGGTCAAGGAAAGTGGGGAGGAAGCAGCCCAAGCCAGGGGCATGGCCCCGAGAACAGAGGTTGGCCTTGTATAGCAAAGCCTCATCTATGGAGGCTCATTTGCCGCTTGAGAAGTTTGGACTTGATCAGGCTACGGCACTGTCATGTACTCAGTCACACACACATAACATTGTGCTTTGAACAACACAGACTAGTGTGTGAACATGTATGTGCTCGTGTGAGCACACCCACAGGGACATTTATCTTAGAGTCCCTCACAAAAACCAATAAGGGCAGTACTTTAGTCCTCACCCTCAGGACCCTGTAATGTACAGGGATCTGGCCCACACAGGCGAGTGTAAGAGCAAGCTGAGGACCCTCCCCCACTCGGGGTGCAGACTCATGTGGCATTCAGACTTAATCCGCCGCAGTGAGGCCAGGGAGGCAGCATCTGTCACTTTTACAAACATAGGCAACAGAGTCTGAGGGACATACTTCACTTGCTCACAACTGCCTGAGAAACGGACGCCCGTACTGCACTGTCCCCCCATGCCCAAGACAGAAACAGCTCTTCTGGCCACCCACACCAAGCCCAGATCTATGCACCAAATCACTCTTGCATTAAAGCATGCACACACCTACATACATACATACACACGCATGCATACTTGTGTGAAGCACAGCTCTTGCCATTCTGCGTCCCCATATGCACAACCATACACTCATACACTCTGACTTTAAGCACAGCTGCTGACATCCTAACCCCTCGTTTTCTCTCTCTCTCTCTTATACACACACACACACACACACACACACACACACTCCTTTTGACTTAAAGCACAGCTATAGCCATTCTACCACCCATACTCACATTTCTACAGGCAGACTTACATACACACACTCAGACACACATCCTGGAAATCCAGCAGAACCACTGTGGCCAGCAGTCATTGAAGAATGACAGCCTGAGCAGTGTGCCGAGGAGGGGGGTTGCCCTGAGGCATGAGCTGAGGGTCGCACAACAAGGTACATCCGACTTCCTTGAGAAAAGGGTCAGGCAGACCCCGAAAGGGCTCCATTGATCCGGATGGTTCTTCCAGGTAAGGGAGATTCAACAAATGCAGGCCAAAGGCAGGAGCCAGCTAATGGCCGAGGCCGCTGACGGTTGAGATGGCTGGTCAGCGAGGAGGGGAGGCTCGACAATTGATGTAACTCAGAGCTGGACAGATGATGGCGCATTTGGCTGAGGCTGGCTGGGGGGCCACGGACCAGAGGCCAGGCAGCCATTCTCACCTCAGTGGGGAAAGGCCAGACCAGGGCTATGTTGCAGCAGGGTGGGTTCCCCGGCTTGGCTCCACCACACATCGTGCCTCAGATAGGTGTCTTGGGGTCTTTGTAAGTGTGAGTGTGTGTGTTTGTGTGCATGTGTGTTTGTACGTTTATCTGCAGTTGTCAAATTGTGCCTGTAGAACTTTGTGTTTTTGGCACACTTGCCATGCATCTTTGTGTGTATATGTGTTACCCACCCATAAGGTGCTCAGGGACCTTTTCATTGGATCTTGTGCACCTTTGTGTCCATGTGTGTCCATGTGTGTTTGAGTTCATGTGTGTGTGTGTGTACTTGGAGCATACAGGAATATTTCTCACTATGAGATGCTATGCACTCTTGTGTGTTTTTATACACATGTACACACACGTGTATTGACATTGAGTTGAAGGTTGAGGTAGGGGAGAAAGGATGGGTTTGACTTTGGACTCTCAGCTGTCCATGCATCTGGTGGCCCATAAGGCCGTCTTTGTGCATTCATTTGAGCTTCTGTCCGGACACTGGGGGTGAGGGGGCTTGTGTGCTTGCCTGCTCTGGTTTGAATATTTGTGTGTCCACTGTCCACAACAGCATCTCCCTCTGAGCATGGCTGTGGGTGTTGTGGGCCAGAGCAGTATAAAGGGGGAATCTCTTTGAATTTCCTTGTCCCTCTAGAGTGGGTCACATAACCCATGCTAAGCTCGGCTGGGACCCAGCAGGCCGGCACAGTACAGATCACCCCTCCTCCTCCCTCTCCCCCCCATGACCTTTGAGCATAGCAGCCCCAAATACATATTTATCAGAGGGGCTGTGGGGACCAGCCCCTCCCCCACCACTCCCCTCAGGGCCCAGCCTGCCTGGCTGCAGAGAAATTAACCTTGTGACACAGGAGCTTGCTGACACCCCGGCCCCCTCCCTATCCGCACAGCTCATATGAGCATGGGTGGGTATGAGAAAGAGAGATAGAGAAGAGGTACTTGTCCAGACTGGGAAGGCAGTAGCAGCCAGGGGAAGAAAGACATACAGGTATACATGTCTGAATCACTCCTTGTTACACAACGCACACGCACATGCACATGTGTACACACACACATAGATGCACAGTACATGCATACATACCACTCTCCTAACTAGAGAGGCCATGTAAGTCTTGAACAGATCCACAAACACTGAAATAGACATGCATGCAAATATCAGATTCTGAAACACGTGACTGACATGTATGTGAGACCTAGGTACCCATACCCTCAGTCAGAGGTTCTCTTAGTAAATGGATTGGTGCTAGAGCCTGCAGATCCACAGAGACATTTGTGTGTGTGTGTGTCTACAGAGGTACATAAATGGACACACCAGATTTGGAAACAAGGATCAGCACATCTACACAGGTATGAAAACCCAGATTTCTATGCAGGCACATAGGCATGGAGACATCTCAGGGCAAGACAAATATGAAACACCAGGGTGCTCCTCATGTGGGGATTTTTTTTTCAACAGAAAATGTATAAAAACAGATACTTGTCAGCTTCCAAACCCACATACCCATGAGTATGCACTAGCCACATTCAGAAATCCAAGGGGGAAGCCACACGAAGTGATTGAGAGAGACACACCCTGAGTGACAGAACACGAACATTCCCCAGTCTACCCTCATATGCAAGTGAAATGAAAATGGACAGATGCACAAGTTTGAAAATGTTTATGTAATTAATTCCCTTGTCATATGGGGCATCAGCCTTTATATGAGCCTGGCCCCGTCCTAGAGGCTGGAGAAACTGGTTTTCGAAACAGAGCTGTGGCTCGCTCTCTAAGAACTCTGTGCCAACAGGACCAGCACTGATTGGACCTCAGTGTGTAGTTAGCTGTAAACAGTGATAACATCTGGGAAGAAGAGGTATAAGGGGCTGGGGGGGGATCATGGAGGAGCCTGGTTTTTTAAAAATTTTTTTGGTTTTTTGAGACAGAGTCTCACTATGTAGTTTAGACTCACTACGTAGCCCAGGCTGGCCTGGAACTCACAGGGTTTCTCTTTCCTCAGCCTCCTGAGTGCTGGGATTATAGGCATGTGCCCCTATGCCCGGCTGGAGCCTGGTCTAGATTGGTGGGTCAGATGTAACACCTTAGAGGAAGTGACATTTAAGCTGAGTGTTACACACACACACACACACACATGCACGCACGCACACCAATTCTAAATATGCATATATTTCCCTCCCAAAATCCATCAAGACCAAACAGGCATAAATAATGTAGGACTTAGATGTCTCCACTTTCATCTTGCTGTGCCATATCTGCCCCTCTAGAAAACTCTTCTGGACGCATGCCTAGGTAGGCAGTGAGGTTCTTCCTGCCTGGGCCCAGGTTCTGGGCTCTAATGGAGGGGCACAAAATGCACTGGGGCAGCATTGAAGGAAAGTCCAGAGGAAAAGCCTTGGAGAAAGGTGAGTAGGGTACGGGGGAACAGGGAGGCAGAGGGCTTTTACATGAAAGCACTCAGTATACACAAGTGTGGAGATGTGAACAAACAAAGGATGTCCCCAAAACTGTGTAGAGCCCAGGGTTGCTGGATGTCAGAAGTGGGGAAAGAGGTTTGACTCAATTGGGAAGGGCTGTGAGGCTCAGGATTTGTTTTGAGTGTGCTGTGTAGTCCTGGGAGGGTTTGGAGGAGGGCCACTCAGGGTATGTGAGCTAGGGATTCCAGGCAGGAATCCCATGGAACTAGATCAGGAGAGGGGAGGAGGAGACTCTGAAGGGAGAGATCTGGTGAGTAGCTCACCAGTCCTGCGGTCCTCCCTGCCTGTCCACTCTGGGACCCCTGGATAAGGCCTGACTAGGGAGCTGCTGTGGACTGCCTCCCCTTGCTCCTGGTCCCATCTCTTGGCTACTGGCAAGAGTCAAATGAACAAACTATAATTTACCCTCAGATGGAGATTTGCTGGGGCTGGGGTCAGAGGTTACAGTCCCCCTTACCAACTACTGACACAACCGATTCTTGAGGCCTCCCATGGCCAGGCCTGAGGCGGATGCCAGATGAGTCAGACTCCTCCTGCTCCCCAATCTGGGGAGCTGGACCCCGACAAAGCTCTATCAGGAACCCTAAGGATTCATCAAAGGCTTTTGGGGCTTGTTCTTGAAGAATGAATAGGTCAGAAGGCTCCACAGTGCATACAGTGAAAAGGGGAAGATGGAGCCTGGTTTTTGAAGGTCCAAACAACCTCATCTGCCACGATGAGGGAGCCTGTCATTCTTCCTGCACTCTTAGAAAAACATCTTTCTTGGCCAATAAGCCCTTGTGTAAGTTGGTGCCTGTCTGCCTATTCAAGTTACACCCTTTTTTCTGGTTCCAGAAGCTCAAGCCACTCACCTTCTTGTTGTTCCTTAACTTTCTTTCTTTCTTTCTTTCTTTCTTTCTTTCTTTCTTTCTTTCTTTCTTTCTTTCTTTCTTTCATTCTTTCTTTTTTTTTGAGACAGAGTCTTACTATGTAGTTGAGCTATGGAATCCAGGCTGGACGTGACCTCACGGTGATCCTCCTGCCTCAGCCTCCCAAATGCAGCGATTACAGGAGTGTGCCACCCACTCAGGCATGTTCCTTAAATCTTCTTCTTTCTTTAGGGCCTTCCTGTTATGTCCTTTGCCAGGGCTGCTGGTATTTGGACTGCTGCTCAAAACCCACCTTTGCTGACAGGCCTTTCCTGATCACTCTGTCTATAATAGCATCATCTTGTAACCCACCCCTACCTACTTTATTTTCCTTCCTGGCTCTTAAGTATATTTTGTTGTCTATCTCTTCTTCCACTAGAGGGTCCCTGCCACCAGGACAGAAACATTGTTTTGTTCACACCTCTGTCCCCAGTGCCTAGCACAGCGCACACACTAAGTTTCCAGTTAATGTTTGTCAAATGAATTGGAGCCAGATGCCCTGTCATCCTATTTTCCCGGTGCAGTTCTGGAGGAGTCTGCTGTTCCAGACAAGGGTGATGGTGCTCACTTTCTGGGGGTTGCACCCCCCAGTGCTATGGGGGACATTGGCAAACTAGACCACCTCCTGCCCACCACCTCTTTCTGGGCCTGTATGCTTCCTTCCTCTGCCCCCAGCTCATCCCCAGTGCTCCCCTCACTTTAGTTTGTCCCTAACCCCAGTGTGGCTCCCTGTAGGTTACTACCCTGCACATGCTGCTGGCCGCTGCCACCCAGCTGAGCAGGAGGGAGGGTCCTCAGGCCGTGGAATTGGGTACAGCTGGCTTCGAGTCTAGGCTATGTGGCTGAGGGTAAATCACATCACTCCTTGTATGGCTCGAGTTTCCTCGTTGGCAAAATAAGGTATTTGTGGGGACGAGGAACAGTTGCCCGTGTTATGATGACACTAATAATAGTCGCTCTTTATTGAGTACCTGCCAGGTGTTAGGCATTGCGCTAGGTGCTTTGAACTTTTTTGTTCATTGAAAAAAAATGGATTAAAAAAGAAAAGTGAAAAAAAAAAAAAACGTGAGGGGCCAGGGATTTAGCTCAGTGGTTCTGGTGCCTGCCGCGCAGGTGCAAGGTCCCGCGTTAGATCCCCAGTACCAAAAACAAACAAACAAACAAAAAAGGGAGCATGGAGTGTCCCCAGAGTGTCAGTCCTGGGGCTTGGTGCTATGAATTACAAAAGTGAAAATAACTCCTCTGTGCAGAGTTTACTGTTCCGATGTGTGCACATACACACACACACCTGACGTATGTGTGACACTGGTCAGACTGGGGGTGGGAGATCCACGGCTCTTTTCAGCAGAATCCCCAAGGGACAGTGTGAGGGCCACCGAGGCAGCAACTCTCAGAGACGAAGGACCAGCCACAGCCATCCCTAAATCCCCTTTATCAATGCAGCGGAAACTTCCATTGTTCAGGTCTGGATTGCAGAGCCCAGAGCTGGGTCTGGTCTAGAATTAGACTCAAGAAATGCTCATGGAAGGAAGAAGGAGATATATCTGGTCAAATGTCTTCATTGCATGTGCTCATTTTCTCAGGTTACCAACATAAAACTTTTTCCTTCCCTTGTGCTTGATAATATTTCTGCCATTCCCTTGTCCCTTGCTTTGTGTCAGGCCCTCTGCTAAGTTCCTTCTAAGCATAGCCTTGTTGACTCCTCACACTAGCACTGTGAAGAAGGTGTGTTATTATCTTCATGTTATCTTTGAGCAAACAGGCTCAGAGAGCTAAAGTGATTTGCCCAGAGTCACAGAGCTGGGGGCAGTGGGCCCAGTTGTAAGCCCCTCTATCTTCTGCCCTACAGGGCCACACACTGTCTCAGTAGTCTGCATGCACACTTGCTCTTACAGCTTTCCCCTCCGAGCAGTCAGAGGGTGTGAGCCAGGAGTCAGAAGCCCCAGCTTCTGGTCCAGGCTCTGTCATAACCAGCTGAGTAACTTCAGAAAAATCCCTTCCCTTCCTCTAGGTCTCACTTACTTTCCTTTAGCTGTTCCTCATATCTGTAAGCCCTCAGCCAGTTTCCAGAAGAGGGGTGGAGACAGGATTTGGCTTGCTTCTATGTTGTCCACTTGCTGAGAATGGAAACCGTAGAAGCAAGCTCTTCTCCATTCATTGGAATTCAACTTCATTCACATTCCTGAGGACACTGAACCATGCTGGGCTTGGATGTAAAGGGGATATATGATAAGCTTGGCAGGGGAAGGGGAGCACAGAAGTAGTGTTCATGGTGGGCCCCCGAATACCTGGCCACAGTCCAGCTTGTTGCAGAAATCTCAGAAAGAAATACACAGAGACACAGAATTCGGATAAAATAATAAAATTTCTTCTTGCAAGTGGATGGGAATGCCAGAAACCCGTCTCTGGTTGGTATCTGCGCCACTTCGTTCAGCATTTCCCTTTTTATATCCTTTTTAGCCATTATCTCACCCCCAATGGTCTTTGATATGTAAATACAATTCCAGTTCCTATTTACAAGTCACAGACACAAGATAGGCCATATACATTGTAAATTCACCCTGGCATGGTAACTTTGTTAGGTTAATGAAGTTATCAGTTAGAGTCAGATAATCCTCACCTTAAGGAGTTATGGGAAAAGCAAATCTTAAAAGAACACATTACTTATTTCGCTTCTACAACTACCTTAATATTCCATCTATTAAGTTATCTAAAACTTTTCCGTACCACAGCTGACATAATGTTCATTAGCCCCACTTTTTCATTTGTTTTTTGAGATGGTCTTACCATATAGTCCAGACTGGCCTTGAACTCATTGTGTAGCCCAGGCTCAGCCTTCCAAGTGGTGTGATTACAGGGATGTGTCCTCATGCCTGGCTTAGCCCCACTTCTTGCAATTACACATGCAAGAACACATGGTGTGATACATATTCATTGTAGAAAAAAATATATTCAAAGAGATGAGGAAAAGCCTACCATTATAATCTAGTTAAATTTTTAAAACTCATTAACTTCCTGATATCTCTCCATTTACATAGTCTTTTCTCCAACAGGAGCCTGCCTAAGAATTTACTCACAGAACTCACACAAATGCAGAGGCTTGGAATCCAAACTCGGTTCCAGTGTCTGCTCTGTCCAGTTGTAGGACATCTGGGTTGTTTTCCAGCTTCCCTGATTGTAATGATCCCACTTAACAGATAAAAACACTGAGGCTCAGACCTGAATTCTCTCACATGTGTGAAAAGCTGAAGCACTTTTGAGGGGAGCTGGGGCTGGCACAGGGGCTAGGGGCAGTTTCCAGCCTCACCCTGAGGTGCTCTGAGGAGCCCTGAGAGAGCAGCCTGAGTAGAGGTTCGACCTGGCAGAGGGAAGGCAGGGGTGTCTGCAGAGACCACCCTCTTCTCGTCCTTCAGACCAGGAGCAACGCAGGCCTGAGCCTCCCCTGTCAAGCTTCCCCCATTCCTCTCGCTGCCTCCCTCCCTGAGCCCACTGGCTGCCTGCTCCATCCTTGCCAGCTTATCAATAGGTTAAGTGGTCAGGTCAGCAATATTGACCATTTGATTAGGACCTTGTCAGATCAATCCCCCGCTCATCCCGTGGTCCTCCTCCCCTGTCCACACATTGCCTCCTGCTCTTCTGCGCCAGGGAGCAGGTGGCCACAGAGGCCTCTGCCCTCCTCACATAGAACCCTAGCACTGCAGCCTCCCAGCCCTGTGTGGGCTACTCTTGGACCTCTGTCTAGGCTCCAGGTTTCTGCGCGACTTCTCGAATCTAAGCCTCTTGCTTGGAGTCATTAGATCTTGTTTGCAGTCCATCCTGGGCCTCCCAGATTCCTGCCAGACAGAGCTGTTCCTCTTGGCTGTGTGACTTTGGGCAAGTGCCTTTACCTCTCTGAGCCTCCATGTCCTCAGTAGTATCATGGGGATGATACTTGCCAAAAGCTGTCACAGTTCTGAGAGACCTCACATGCGGAGCATCTAACCATTCCTGGCACATAGCCAGTGCTAGGCAATGCTGGCAGCTCTCACTAAGACTGCTGAGCTGAAGATTCTCTACTGATATGTATGTGGGTGCTGGTCTCAGTCTGTCTGTCCCTTAGTGGGGCTGTATGTGGGCAGGCTGTTTGTAGGGGCAGCTGGCACCATCCTCAAGGCTGTCCCAAGTTTTCTTGTGGGGCCATATCCTATGCTAGGCAATACCAGGGCCCCCAGAGGACCCAGGCTCCACCTTATCCTCAAGTAGCTCACCATCTGGCAGGCAGGTGGCAGACCAGAACACAGCAAACCATTATATATACTGGCTGGGAGGAGAGCTGAGGGCCAGGACCTTACCCTGAACTTACTCTCCTCTGTGAACATCGGGATCCACCCTTTCTGTGGGGCAGCTGCAAGCAACAAGGCTTTGGAGTCAGACTCTTGGGTTCAAATCTCGGCTTCTCCTCCTCCTGTGCCTGGTAACTGAGCCAGCTGCCAAGCTCTCCTACTCTCTCCAGAGTGCCCATCTCTAAAGTGAGGAGAAGGCATTTTCTAAATAGAACCCAGTCTCAAGGCATTGATGGAATACAGCTCCCATCCCCACCGGGCTACCTCTACTTGGAGATGCTATCAAAATGGGAGAGCTGTCTTCTTCCCTCTATCAAAGGCCACGAGGAGGGGAGCTCTGGGGCCCAGGAAGTGGGACAGGGAGAGTCGGAGACAGGTGGGGCAGGGTGGTACTGTCCATGGGCACTGTGGCTGAAAGTGGCAGAGGGCAGAGAGACAGGTGGGCCCTGCTGGAGGGAAGCACCAATGTGGGGTGCTGCCTCAGGGGAAGACCCCAGCTTTAAGGCACTGGCTGGCTTCCAGGCCCTCTGAGACCTGGGGATTCCCTGCCCGCCCCACCATCACTTACACCAATATTGACGGCTAATGCCGTGTCGCCACCGTGTTCAACACTCAGCGCGGCTAATTGTTTTGACTGGGAATCGGCAAGGCGATTAAACGCCATCGATTTTGCCCTGCGCGCTGCATCGATTTTTAAATTTCCTATTGATCCTGGCCCTAAATCTCCTTAACCAAGACCTCACCGTGGAGATGACAGCCGCTGATTAGCTCTGGGGCTGGGGGTGGGGTGGGGTGGGGTGAGGGGTGGGGGAGCAGCCCCTGAGGGGGAGCAAACCCAGCCCCTCCTTTGTCCCAGAGTCCAGGGTCCCGATCCCCTTCTGTCCCTGAGGATGGAGGCTCAAGGAGAGAGAGAGGGGTGGGGAGCTTGGGAGACCCCTGACTCCTTTTACCTGCCTTTTCTTATCCTGTTTGGGCTTTACTCTGTCTTCTCTGCCTGTTCACACCTCCTTCCTGTCTCTGTCCTCCCCATCTCTTCTCTCCTTCTCTGTTCATCTTTTTCTCTTTCTCTTTTCTCCTCCTGACCTTTGATGCCTCCCCTAATTCCATGTGCCTGTGGCTGATCCTGGGTTTTAGTCTCCCTGTCTGTACCAGTAAGTCTGCCATTATATAGAAAACTGACCTACCATGCACTAAAGTCCACATCTAGTCTCCTCTCTCCTCTCAGGAGCACACCCATGGGACACATAGATGTCAAAAAGGGCTGGACTTACTGGCTCTGTGACCTTGCCCACAGGGCTCTGCCTCTCTGAGCTACCACTCACCGTTCACTCATCCGTACTTGCCCAGGGGGAAGGTCTCCCTGCAATTTTGTCTCCTTTAGGAACTCTCCCACAGTCTGTGGCTCCTTCTCTGAAGGAAGCAGAGACAATGGTGGTCCTTATGTGGATTCAAGCAGCTTTTCCAAGAAAACTGCCTGTCCAAGAAGCAGGAAACCAGGTTTCAGTAGGAGGCTTGCAGAATTGAGCTCTCTAGTCAGCTCTGTTCCTCACGGAGCTATACATGATCCTAAGTGAGTCATGTCCCTTCAACCTCACCTGCCATGTCTCTAAAGTGGGGGTCATGCCAACCCTCACTCTTCCTTCCTTCAAAGCTGCAGAGAGGTTCGGTGAATACTCTTTGAGGATGGGTCTCCCACCTCTTGTCTATCCCTCTGTCCTCTCTCTCTACAGCATGTGGAAAGAACTTTCCAAAGACAAACTGTATTATGTCCCTCCCCATCTCTGATGAAGCTACAGCTGCTTGGACCAGGCACTTGTGTCCCTGTAGGGTGCAGCCCTTATAATCTCTGAAGACTCATCCTTCCCCTACTCTGTCATTGAACCCTAGACAGACAAAGGTCTCATGTACTCTTTCATTCCTCGTGGATCCTTGTCTGACTAAAGTTTGTCTTCCAGATTTGGCTTGGGTGTTGCTTCCTCCTACATCATCCCTAACCTCTGGGATTCCTTGGCATGTTCTGCCTACCACACTGTGTTGGCTTTGATGCTTTTATTCTGTCTCCCCAACTTGTTTGTGAGCCTCCAGTAGACAAGGGATAGACCTTGTGTAGTTCATGTCTCTACCCTACACTTGGTTTGGATCCAGCTTAGAAAAACTTCACTATTTCTTATCTAACTAAATGAATAAATAAACGGACAAATGTGCAAGTCATAAATATCATCATAATGACTTTTATTTCCATCTCCCCAGGTACATAGACACCTCATGATAAGTAACCCTTTCAAATTCCCCAGTAGTCCTTGGAGATACACAGTTTGCTAGTTAATTAATGCATCCACCCATCTATTCATTCAGTCATCTATTATGTACTTACTGAGGATCTCAAATTTGCCAGGCCCTCTGCCAAATGCTAAGGCTGCAAGACACAGTTCCTGCCCTTTAAGGAGCTTCCTGTCTGATGGGGAAAACAGATAATTCAACAAGGGCAGGCACCAGTATGCCCACTGTGAGAAAGAGGGCACTGAGGCTCAGAGGCCAGAAATGATCACTGAAGGCAACACATGGCCCGAGGGACCTGAGTCCCAGGCGCCTGTGGCCATAGTTCACCAACTTGCAACTCTTGATGGTGAGAGAGGAAGAGGGTCCCTCTGCTCAATGGGTGCATCATCCTACATGAGGCTGAGACCAATTTCTTGGGATATTGATTCCATTTTCTCTCTCTAGGTTCTCAGCTGGACCAGGTTGGTGGCCTGAATGTATTAGCTTCGCTGCATCTGCTTAAGAGGTAAGGGCCTCGGCCTCACAGTTTTGCTTACTGCTATGTTCAGGGATCCTATTTGCCTAAGGATGTTCCTGCTTTCCCATCCTTCTCCCTGGCCTCTCCACTGAGGCTTGCTGCTCTCTGTGCTGCCCTTGTTCCCCAGAGATAGAATCTGATTGTATTTTCTTCCTCCATACATCCTGTGGTTTTCTGGCCAAACCAGTGGTTCTGAGGGTTGGTGACCATGAGCGTTTCTTCCAATGAGTGTTAGGACTGAGTAGAAGAGAAATGAGGGTAACCTGGTGGTTCTGATCACAACTTTGGGGTCAGGTTCTAACTGCATGGGAGTTGGCAAAGCTGGTATCTACATTTCCTCAATGAAAACTGGGAATGATTACAGGACCTACCTTAAATGCTGTGCTGAGGAGAAAAGAGGGTAGAGGAAGGATAGGCAGGTGGCTCTGAGATCCTGAGCATGGCTCAGTGTCCTTGTCTGTCAGAGGAGGGGGATTCATAGCACCTACCACGTGGAGGTTTTGTGAAGATGAAAGAAGTCACCCTCCAAAACACGTAGCCTCAGTGGGGGTCGAGATACAGCTGGAAGCTGTCCCCTGAACCAATAAGGATTTGTGAAGCCCCTCCTTGGAGCCCAGTGAGGCTCACAGACTGAAGCTGGAGTTCTCTAGCCATGCACTCCCCTCAGCTTGGTGCAGCTCCAGCAGTGAGCACCAGGGGAGGAGTAGAGCTCCCTGCACTGCCCTGCAACCAAAGTGGCTTAACCACGACCCTAGAGAGGCTGCTGGGTGTCCTCAGAGGCCTCCTGACCAGGAATCCTTTCCTGTACCAGGAATCACTGACTCACTTTAAGAAGCAGATTAACCAAGCACAGTAGTATATGCATGTAATCCCAGCACTCTGGGAGCTGAGGCAGGATGATCACAAGTTTGAGGCCAGCCAGGGCAAGTTAGTGAGACCTTGTCTCAAAATAAAAGGTGTGTAGCTGAGTGGTAGAGTGCTTGCCTAGCATGTGTGTGGCCTTGAGTACTAGGGAAAAAAAGTAAGTGAGAGCTGTAGCACAGGATTTTGCTACCTGGTATGGTAAGGACCATGGTGGACTGGAAAATGCATGGAGGGCAGGATGGGCACTGACTGCTCAGACATAGAAACTAGATTTTCCAGTATTCTCAGAGAAGACTTTAATGTGAAATTTCCCAATTTAAAAATTGTGGCAACTAATGCAGATTTTCAAAAATCTGCTTGTGGTCCAAACCACACTTTTGAGGTAACTTTTGGCCTATAGATGGCTAGTTTTGCAACAGTATAGAGCTTCTCCCAGGAAAGCACACATCAGCCTTGCTATGCTACAACGGAAGTATTCACTAGCCCCTAAAGACCACTCATAGATCCCTGTTCCAGCTGGTGAAGAACATGAGTGTCTTAGTTCCAGGACATCTCTTTTCTCCAGGACGCCTTTTTCAGGAAACCAGAGTAGTAGCTTTCCCAGGACTCCTCATGTCCTCTGATGCCCTTGAGGTTGGAAAGAGGGTCTGAGAGCTTTCAGGTTGCAGAATTGGAAGCCAGAGCCTGGCTTTGAGGAGTGCCTGAAAATTACCCTAAAGTAACAGAGGGGTTTAATTATGTTTCAAAGTTGTTAGGGGCTGCAGTCAGGTCTATAATTTTAGTTCTTTGACTTCAAATAGATGGTTATTAAGTAACCAAAGTTGTATAGACATATGTATGACAGAGTTGCTAATGCACAGCAAAGAGCTGTCATGGTCCAGTGAGGAAACTGATGTTTGTTAGAGGCCACCTATATGCCTATTCTAAACACTTTGCTTCTAATCCTCATTGCAACCCCATGAAGTGGGTGTTAGTCACCTGTTACAAGAGAAGAAAACTGAGGAACAGAGAGGGAAGGCAACTTGCTTGAAGCCACCCATCATATCAGTGGTAGAGTCAGAATTTGGACTCAGGTCTCCCTGAACTTAAAGATGCCATTCTTCCACCTTACCAAAACCTACCATAGTTTTTGGGATCTCCACAGGATGGCAAATCTTTGTGCTTTGGGGGTGAATTTGATTTGGGAGAACACCTGAAGTTTGATTTAGCACCAACTCTGCTAAACTTAACAACAAAGGGGTTGGATAATACTGAGGCTACTTGTGGATTTTTCAGTAAGACTAGAGACAGATACAGTAGAGATGTGCTTCCCTGATGGAGTTTGTAAACTAGCCTTGGAAGCCGTTGCCAAAATAGGAGTGGCTCAAGGAAAACTTCAACCTCCAGGGAGACATCTTTGAAGAAAGCTGCACTCTTTAAGGTGTACAATTTTGTTGTACAACAAACACTGCCACCCACCCCCCACTACCTTTCCTTTATAGCCACACTTGGAAAGTAAGTAATTCCTCAAAGACAACTGGAGGCCTCTTCAGTGCTCCATGTGGGAGCCAGAGCTCCAGAATGAGGGAGATCCCACTGCCAGCCCTGAGTGGGGAATGTGTCTTGCTGAAGTGTAGCTCCCTCCTTCACTCCCTCTGGCCCCTTCTCTGTCTCTCCTCCCAGCCATACTAGTGTTTGCTCTCCACTCTGATTGCCCCTCTCCCTCAACCTCCCTTAGCTTCTAGATTCCCCTGCCTTGAACAGCCTTCCCTAACCCCTGGTCTGGATTGCACCCCTCTTCCCAGCTGAGCATGATCGCCGTGTCTGATCACGTGTTATGTGTTTGGTGTCTGCCCCTTAAGTGTCATAGTGAAGGGAAACCTAACAAATTGATTTGCCTAGCACACCTCTACTCAGTCCCCAGCACAGTGTAAATGGGAAGTATTTGTTGAGTAAATTAATTAATAAGTGAGGAAACAGACACATGAACTCATATCCATCCATTTATTCCTGCAGCCATTTCCTGGGAATTCTTCTGTACTAGGCCTTGAACTATCCTTGAAGGTACAGAGACGAGGTAGACCCTCTGAGGTCTACAAGGGGCCTCCAGGCTGGTGAAGAGTCAGGCTCAAACACTATCAACCTGGGCTGGGGGCTGCAGGTGCTGGGTTAGGGAATGTAGGAATAGATTGACCTGTCTTGGGGACAGGAGGGCCATAGGGGAGGTGGTGAAGGGTCAGAAGAGAACAAGGCATAAGTTATAGGTAGGAAGGGGTGGCTGACCCACTGATTCTTATTCACTATTAGAAGCTGTGGTAATTGGAGGCCCATGGCCAGCTACAATCTCCTGGGCCCACTGCCCTCTGAGTACAAGGGTGGGAGAAGGGCTGTGTTACCACGTTATTTCTCTCTCCCTCTGGCCTTCCATCTTTCCACAAAAGGACACATGAAACAGGTCCCAGGGTCACAGAGATGATTCAGACTTACTTACCAGGGGCATGCCTCAGGGCATCCTAGCTCCCTGAGGGAGTCCCAAGGGCCTTGGAAGCAGGAGCTTAGCTATGGGTGAAAGGCTTTCATGACTGTGTCTGCTGAGGTGACGTGGAGAGGTGGATGTTGAGCCACAGGGTGGGGATGTTCTCCCTGAGAGGAGCCTATAGGGGCTGTGGTGGGTGCTGACAAGACCCAGAGGTGAGCAGGTGGGTCAGGTATTTGTGCAGATCCCCAGACTCAGTCACCCTCCTTCTGAACTGTACCAGAGACACTTTGACTTTAGGACTAGGGTGTGTGCTGTCACATGTGGGTTGGGGTGGTTGGGACAGGGTTTCAGTGGGGCAACAGTTCTCTCAATGCAAGTGAATGATGGGTTTGAGATGAGACTCACAAGGTGCTCCACAAGTGGCAGCTTTGTGAGTCAGGCTGTGGGCAGGGGCCATGGGCAGCAGTGTTCTTCACTGGAGGTATAGGCCAGATGTGAGTGGCTGTTTACTATTGTGGGATATTGGGAGGTGGCAAGACACTGCTCGACCCCTTTGGCTGTATTTGCTGTCACTGAATGGGGTGGATGGGGACAGCTGCAGGTTGGGAGTGTCTGATGGCCACAGAGTGGGGCTTATAGATGTGGAGGAGGTAAAGATGGATTGCATTGCTTAGCAGGTTTGGGAACGATGGGTCCCTGGGATCTTTGACAGTCCTGTTGCAAATGAAGGCCAAGTGCCCTCCATCCTGGCAACCACAGGCCTCAAGTTCTGGGGGCAAGCATTTGGTTCTGATTTCTGATAGAGGGAGACATTCATCTGGGCTCTGTGGTGACGGCTGGCAAGCAGAGGAAAGATCTCAGAGTCTGACCCTAGAAACTTTCAGTAACGTTTGTTGGAAATCATGATGAGTGTCCCACCTCCACTGGACTGTCCTGTCGGCACTGCCCAGCAGGTCTCTGTGCCTGGCCCTCATTTGTTTCCTTTTCTTCACCCTGGAGTTCCACTGTATCCTCTTCTTTCTTCTTTTCCTTGGTCTTCATCTGTATTTTAGCTTCTCCATTCTTTCCTGGCTGCCTCCTTTCCCTTTGAGCCTGAATCTCTGCCTCTGAGTCTTGTGTCTGGGGAGGGTGTGGATTGTGCCTTACCTTCTATCTCCAGAGACAGCCAGCCACGAAGATATGTAAGCCTAATGGAGATGAGGAGGAGGCAAACACAGAAAGGAGGAAAAAAAGGCACTTGAGGTAAAAACAAGAATGGAAGTGTCCCCTCTGCCCCTAGCCACTCCAGGACAGCTTCTGGGACCTCTTTGCGCTGCCATCTGCCTACAGTCTTCTTGGAGCACGTGGTGGATAAGAGGGCCAAATGGATCATTTGAGAAAGGGGAGCCCAGCAATATGTTAGAGGAGAGCAGAGTGGGAGAGGCTCAGGGAGGCTCAGGCTCAGGGAGGCTCAGAGAGTACTCAGAGAGTGTGACAGAGAAGTGCAGAAGGAGAAGGAGGAACCAAGAGCAGACAAAGAGAAATGGAGATAGGTCAGTAAGTAGAAAAGGTGTAAAGCACAGCAAGAGATGCAGAGACCGGAAGAACCAACAAGAGAGTGCTTGAATGTGAGCACATGAGAACATGTTTTAGGGGAAAGATGAAGGCCCCTGGGCAGGATAGGGTGTGGAGGAGGAAGAAGGAAGAAGCAGGCTGAGGGTAACCAGGGAAGGTGGGCACCCCTGTAGGGCAGGAAGGAAATGTCTTATGCCTGGGTTCCTGAGCCCTCACTGGGACAGCTGTGCCTGGCAGACTGTGAGGAACTTGTCCAAGGCCCCCGGTGTGTGTGTCCATGCATGTGGAAGGTGGGGGTGACAGGTGTGTGGCAGAGGGGAGCACTGTTCTCAACTGCCCCGGTGGTCATGAGCCCAGTCCCTGCTGCTGCCCCAGACCACCTGTCCATCCTGTCCTCTTCTGGCACTGCCTGTCAGGGCCCCAGAGGACAGTGAGAAGGGCTTGGGCATCTCTGACTTCTGGTCTGGAGGATAGGGAGAAAGCTGAGTGTGTATATGACAGAGGAAAAAAGAAAGAGAGGTACATCACTTTGGACTTGGCTTCCCTTCAGCTCCTCTCTGGGTTTGCTGTCTCGGTCCCCACTGCATCACCAACTTCCCTCCACCTCTGTCTGCATGTCTGTCTTTCATCTCTGTCTCTCCTGTGTCTTGCCTTGTCTCGTTTTCTCACTCAGCCTTCTGTTCTCTGTATATCGCCCGCTGCCTCTTACTGCCTCTGTGTTCTAGTTCTCCCGGTCTCTGGCTCCCATTCTGTCTTTATCGGTGTCCTTTCTCGGCATGGTTCATCACTGGCTTTTCGATGTGTTGTATTTTCTTTCTCAGTCTCTTTTTCTGTGTCTCTCTCTGGCGTGTTCTCTCCATATGCCCTTCCTCTGCTCTTTCCCTCTGGCTTTGCCTCCTGTTTCTGTGTCTGTGTCCCTTCTGGATTCTTTCATCTTCTGTCTCTGCTTCTCCCTGTGCATCTCTGTGTGTCCCTCTGTCTCTCACACTGTTGGTCTCTTCTTGATCCTCGTCTCTCTGGGTCTCTGGCTGTCCATCCCTGCCTCTGTGTGTGTTTCTCTCGCTCCCCCTCCCTTCCCCCCTTTTTTTCTGTTTCTAACACCCACACTCACATCCTACCTCAGGAGTAATTGCTTTTGTCTGGGTTGGACTGGACTTGTGGTGGGGGGAGGGTGGGGGGAGCGGGTGGCGCTGGGGGGGTTGGGAGGGACGGAGGTCGCTTGGTGGAGTTGAGGTGGCGTCCACCAAAGCCGGGGGTGTTGAGGAGCAGAGGTACTACCCGCCTAAGGTGAAACAAGGGAGGGGCACCTGGGCCCATCCTAGCAGGGGTCTGGGGCCTCTGGCAGGGAAGGGAAAGAAGGCAGGCAGGCCCTTACTCTTGTATTTGGAGACGATGTAGCGATAAAATGGGCTAGCCAGTGTCTCGGTGGCAGCTTCTGCTGCCTCACCCCCTCCCCAGCTCGGAGACTCGGGGATGTAGCCCTCCCCTTCTGCCCTACACACACTGTCATGTGTACCGAGTCACCATGATACACACAGGGACACACCCAGAGCCTCCATCCCAGTTGTGGAAACGCATTCGGCCATCAACACACAGGGACACCCAGAGCACGTAGACACAGAGAAACCACATGGAGTCTCCAACACTCATAAGGAGAAAGCGCCTCCGATACACAGAGACAACCACACCGGTCCCTGAAGCACAGGTACAGCCACCCACTGACACAGGCATGGGGACACTCACTCACCAAAACACCTATGTTCAGACATGTTTTGCTGGGGGCATGTACATGCCACCACGCTCGGATTTCCTAGAGCACATAGGCACATACAGCCTCCACATTTCCTGGGGAGACAGAATATCCCGAGATGCTCCTGGAATACCGCCACACTCCCCAAAGGACAGACAGATATGTGGGGACACTTAGGGTCAGGGAAATACCCACATACACTGCCCATGAGTGCCCCTGGGACACAAACCCATGGTCACACACAGACATGACTCGAGAGCCAGGACATTCAGGGCACAGTCCCTGAGTCCCCCAGCAGAGCTTAAGGACCTGCACACATCCTTTGGAGATGGCAACTCAAGACACCATAAACCTCCCTTTGGAACCTCCTGTCTGACACCTCACAAGTGCCCCAGTCCCACACACATGCAGGCCAGGCCCTGGGATAGGGCTGAGGTAGCTTCTACCATCAGAGACCCATGGGATGGGGCAGCCCATGGTTCTGTGGGTGGGCAGCAGGCTTGCCTGGGATGCCCACTCTTCTTTATGTCCTTTCACTTTAGCTTATTCCAGCTCCCCCAGGTCTTCCCTTGCCTCATGGGCTCAGGACAGTGTCTTCCCTTCCCTCCCAGGGGCCCCTGCCTACCTCCCCGAGCTTCATCCCTCTCCTGCCTTCCAAGGGCCCCATCTCCTTGAGCTGCTCCCGCCTAAGAGGATGCCTGCTTTCTCCCAAGGGGACCATCTTTCGATTTGTCCCAGGCTCCTTCCCTGCAAGTGTGACCCCCATCCCCATCTGCTTCCCTGCCCACTCCCATACTCACCCCCTCTCCTGGCTGTCCAAGCTCTCAGCCTCCCTAAGCTCTCCCGATGTAGGGGAGTGGTGGTGGGGGCCCTGGCCCCTTAGAAGCTGGGGTAAGGGGAACGTAGGGGCAGGGGGCCTGGGTGCGGCTCCAGGAAAGGGAAGCACGGCAAGCAAGGGAGAGAGAGAGAGAGAGAGAGAGAGAGAGAGAGAGAGAGAGAGAGAGAGAGAGAGAGAGAGAGAGAGAGAGAGAGAGAGAGAGAGAGAGAGAGGCAGAGGCAGGCAGGCAGCCAGCCGGCTTTATATCCCTGCCGTATTGATCTACCATGTCACAGCCCCGGTCGATAGCCAGCCGAGAAAGAGGGAGAAAAGAAAAGGGAGGGGAGGAGGTTTGGGGGAGGGCAGCCAGGACCCCTCTAGTCCTCTGCCCATCTGGGGCCTCCTGCACAGGGTATGGGGCATGTTTGAGCCTGGCCCCCCGCCCCCAAAAGAGGCCTGCCCAGTCCTCCCCCTCTTCCCTTTGGCTGCGGCCCGCTCCCTGAGAGCCACCCCAGCCTTGGTAGGGGAATTTAAGCATGGAAGCTTTGCTTATTACTTTCCATCTCTCTGGCAGCTCTATGTGCCCCATGGACAAGGGGACTCACAACTGCCTCAGCTCCCCTCTGCCTTCCACAGGCAGCTGGGCAGGTGAGATGCCCTGAGGAAATGTCCTGTGGGCACTGGGGCCGGCAGGACTGTGGATCTTCTATGCTCTGGGACTCTGAGCAAGAGAGAAACCTCTCTGAAGGCCCTCTTCCCTATCCATCATGTGTTCAAAAGTGCCCTGACTACTTGAGATCTTGCCCCTTTTGACTGAGTTTCTCACCACAGCTGTGCCAGAGACAGATCATATTTAAGATTTCTTTCTTCTGGACCATCACTCTTCCCACAGGTCTGAGACAGAGAAGGCTCAGCCTCCCCCATGCCTCAGCATCCTCTTCCCTATCCGCAGGCCCTTCTCCCACCTGCCCCTTCTATCTAAGTCACCCCTGACCCGGGAGGGAAGGTCAGGGAAAGAAGACATCTTCCCTTGGTAGGAAGAGGAGTGGGAGGAGAAAGGCCCTGAGACAGCACTGAGAATCCCGGGGCTGTTCCTTCATCCTACCCGTGGCTAGGTCTTCTCTGAGCCTCAGTTTCCCCTCTACCCCCATGCAGCCCTGTCCCAACTTGCAGGTTCTGGACAGCTCTGGGATTCATAGAGATTGGTGCAGATGGGAGGCAGGGCCATCAGGAGGGTGAGGCCAGGCCCAGCAGGGTGCCTGATGCCCCTCCCTCAGCCTGGACTGACCGGGTCCCAGGTGCGTCACCCCACCCCCAACTCCCCAAGGCTTCAGCTCTTTGTCTGCCCAGATCCTCCTCCAGTTCCAGCCCAGCCTCAGAGGTTGAGGAATCACCTTAGCCTTGACCCGAGGGGGCGGGCAGAGGAGGGGCAGGCGGCCCCACCCCGCCTCCTGCCCATGGCCATCCAGCAGCCCTTCTCCTACTTCCCTGAGTACCCCCCCACCCAGCATCAGGCTGCTGCTCCCTTTGTTAGGAAGGGGGAGGGGAAAGAGATGAGCTGAGGGGACTTGGCCTGACCCCCGACCTCTCCCCCTCCCTTCTCCTATCTGGGTCCCCAGGGGCTCAGCGCCCCCTTGATGGACAGTTCTGACCATCAGCCAAATGGCTCAGGGAGTGAGCAGGGGGCCAGGTAGGGGGGAGGGGAGGAAGGTCTGACCAGGGTCCTAAGCCCACCGCGGGTGTAGGATGTAGTCTTCTGGGATGAGACCCTCAGGAAGGGTGGAAGAGGGAAGACAAGCACACACAGGCCAGGCTCTGGGGGGAGGCTGATTGAAGTGGGGGGTACAGTGGCAAAGTGGGGTTTATCCCAGCACCAGTAGCACTGGAAGCCCGGTGGGTAGAACCTGGCCTGGGCAGATACCCCTACCCCACCCCCACCTGGCCTGCGGCATTGGGAGTGCAGCGAGTTTAAAAAAAAATTAAAAGGAAAGAAAAAAAAAACCAGGAGCAGGAGAAGCTGGGGGAAAAAATATATAAGAAAAAATATAATAAGAACTAAGCGGTGGCTGCAGGAGAGAGAAAGGGCAGGAGGCGGGGAGGGGGGCGCAGGGGGGAGGGCGGCTCGGGCCCTGGTCGCTGCGGAGGCCGGGCAGCCGGCCTCTGCGCCGAGCCCTCCGCGTCCCCCCTGCCGGCCCCCTCCAGCCCCGATCGATCCAGTTTCTTGGCAATAAAGCATTTTTATTGTCAGCTGCCCTGAATGCCAAATGTGAGACTGGTCCTGCTCCCCCCCAACCGGCTTCCTCAGCACCCCTCCCCCAGCCCTCCTCCATGCCCCTTCCCTGCCTTCACCCCACCAAGGAATCAGCATCGTCCATCACCAGGACCCCTGCTCTTCCTCCTCGTCCGTGTCAGCTGCAGTCCCCGAGTGTCCTCAATAATCCACCAAGCCCTCGGCCCCCACCTGGGCCGCTGTGCTCCCCACTACAGCCTCAAACCCACGGGGAAGCAGAATGGTGGGCTCTGGATGAGTGGTCTTGAGGGGAGCACAGGGATGGGCAGGAGGAGGAAGATAAGGGTCTTGGGGTGGGCAGCAGGAAGATGATGGCCACAGGTTGAAGGGGGTGTTAGCCGCAGTGTGGACAGCAGCAGCCTGCCCAACAAGAGCAGCCATCTGGATAGAAACCTGGGCAGGTGGGGCACCCCCAGGCCCTATCTCGGCCCCGTGGCAGCCCCTAGGGCCTGGCTCCACCTCTTCCATGCTGAACTTGGCCTTGTTCACCGGGAAGCTGCTGCTCAATGAAGGGAGAAAAACT
The DNA here is from genome assembly GCF_000247695.1 of Heterocephalus glaber. The sequence goes on from NW_004624907.1 coordinate 591,630, forward strand.
GGGCTGGAAGTTGAACACCCCTTCTGGTACCCATCTCAGCTCTGCCCAGGGTTGGGGACCACACCGCACACCCCACAGAACTGCTGGTGTACAGAGCTAAGGAGAGGATGTTGGGGAAGCAAATTACAGAGGCCCCGGTAGCCCCACCTCAGCTTCCTCTTCTTCACTCCCTCTTTCTTTTCTTTTTCTCTTTGTCTCTCCGCTCTTCTCTATCTTTGCCTCTCTTTCTGTATATCTTTCTGTCTCTCTGATGCTGACTCTCTCTTTATTGCTGTCTTTACCTCCAGGAATTAAAAAATCTCTATACACTTCTCTGTTCTACCCTCCTTTCTGTTCCATGGCCCCAGTTATTCTTTTCCTGCTCCCCTCTTTTCTCTGCCCTGTACAGGCTTTTCTCCTCTATCCACCCTGCCTCCCAGTATCCTTTGTCTCATCCCACCTCCCCACATCTCTCTCTCTGGTTCGTCCTCCTTCTCACAGCTGTAAAAAAAATAAACAGAGGCCCAGATCCTTGGAACGTCTGCAGGAAGTGCAGAAAAAGCGTCTTAAACCCCTCTTCTTTCTTTTTGAGTACCAGTATCTGTGGGAGTGAGAGCTCATCTATATCAGCAGAGACAGAGCTGGAGACCTGAAGGATGGATCCATCTGTCTGCCGTAGACATGCTATGTGGCTTTCCTTAAGTCAACTTATCTGCCCTGAGCCTTGGGTTTCCCCTGAAAAATAAGCTGTTCAGATGGTATTCACAGCCCCTCCTGTCCCTTGAAGGCTCAGGGTTCTTCCAGTTCCCCAGGAGGGACTCAGGGGCAGCTCTAGGAGGATCTTCACCCTGGGGAACACAGTCAGCCCACGGCCACCCTGTGGGCCCCCATGATGACATCTCAGGGTGGCAGGCCTGTTCTCTCCTTTTCTCCTTGATGACTTGGGAAGATGAAGCTGGAGAAGTAGCCATGCCTGGGATGCCAAGGTTTTCCCTATCAGGGCAGAGGAGTGACCTGACTAGAGTCATTCTTTAAAGAGGAATGTAAAGGATGGCTTGAAGACTTCAGATCCCACCTCCATTGTTAGCTTCCCAGGGCAGGGTCTTCAACTGCACTGATCCCTAGCCTGGTGTCTGCCACTTGGATGGGGTTCAAGGGCTGTCTGTGGAGTGAGTGATGGAGTGAGGAAGAGCGTGTCATAGGTCAGGCCAGACAGTGGAGAGAGACAAAGGTGGCCTTTGATTGAGCAGACTGGGGTGGAGGAGGCAGGGGAAGGAGCAGGGGACTCAGACATCTCTGGGTTGAATTTAATAGAAGCTGACAGATGGGGGTCCTTGGGAGGAGGAAAATTCTGAGATGATCCTGTGTCTCCTCTCCAAGCTGCCACCTTCACCCAGGACTCAGTGACCCAACTAGTCCCCCCACCCCACATCAACAGATCTCTCCAGCATCCAGCATCTCACCAGATATAGGGCAGCATCCAATCTCCCTGCTTTGGCTTCACCTCTCCCTGGGTGTGAAAGGGAGTGAGGAGCTCTGTGTTAGAAAGTCCTGTAGATTCATGGGATGAGGCCATTTATTTTTATTTTTTTAAAGGTCATGTGTAGACACTTACTGATGTCATATGTAGACTGTGCCTGGCTGTTCAGGATACATGGAGGCTTCCCACTTACTGTCTTGGCAGCTGGGATTGCCAAGCTGGGAGTCCCAAGCTGGGAGTGCAATTTTGGGAGTTCCTTTCCACCGGCTCCAGACCTTTGTGAGGTCCTCCATAATAACCTTTTCTCTACTGGCCTCTCATCCTTTGCTCATGCTGTTCTGTCACATAGAAGAGGAGCAATCCTGACAGCTGCTCATGGACTGCCTTCTGTTGCTAAGCACTTGGCCTGTGTGCTCTTGGTGACTCCAACCATCCTGTGTATTGGCATTATTATTTCTGCTTTCCAGATGGGGACATTGAGGCAAGAAGGAGGCAAATGGTTTGCCCAGGGTCACTAGCTAGTGAGTGGCAGAGGCAGGACTGTCATTCAAGCCCACTGTCTCTGGTTGACCTTCTTCACTGGTTCAACCCAGAAGTGTTTGTCCAGAGCCCATGGCTGGGGAGGTACTTGGGAGATACGACTGCCTCAAGATGCTGGGTTCAAATAAGGCTCTGCCACAGGCTCACTGTGGCAGTGGCATGTGGCTTCTCCTTTGCAAGCCTCAGTTTCCTCATAGCTACCACCTTCATAACTATCGCCTCATAGGAGTTGGTGAAATAGGAAATATAAAATGCAATGAGGTTACTTGGCAAAAGATGGCCTTCCTTCTTGCTCTTCACTTCTCTGAATCCTGTCCGTCCTCTGAGTTCTAGCTCTTTCAAGCTTTTGTATTTGTAGAGCACTTTTCCAGAGCATTGCCAATATTCATTTTCTGGATCCTCATTACACCTTATAAGGGAGGAATTCTCATCTTGGTTTTACAGAAGTGGAAATGGAGGCAAGGAGATTCAAGTACTCTATCTCATGTGCTTTTCTCCATGATGGCCCATTTAATTCATTCTTTCCACACATTTGTTGCACAATCGCCCCGCGCCAGGTGCTTTCTGGGCACTGAGGATATTCTGTCTCAGTGTCAGGAGGAGATGAGACTGTCTGAGTCAGGCATGGAAATGGAGACACTGTAGGTGGGAGATGATGGTGGCCTAGATGGTAGGGAGTGGAAGAACCAGGGGGCTTGGTAATGATATTGGGGCTCAAAGACAGGAACAGAGTGAGGGTCTGAGCCCATCCGCACCTGAACTCTTCCTCTCACTAGAACAGGTGCTACTTTTTCTTTAGGAGGCTCGGGGAGCCTCTGGCAGACACGGGCGTGGGTCACACCTATTCAATGGACTCCACATGAATCCAAGTGCCTGGTGTCCTCAGCACTGAGGAGTTCATGGTCCGAATGAGATAAATATATGAAGGTGAATGAGAAGCCTTCCCTGTGGAGACTCCACGGTGGAGCTAACCTCCAAACAAGGTGGGCTGGGAGCAAATGGATTTGAAGGTTTTGGATGTCCTCATAGCTGGACTTGCTGTGTGCACTTGCAGAATGTACAAGAGGCCCACAAGTAGGGGTAGGGAAAACTGTTTAAACTTAAGGCAGCAACCAGTGTGGAAGCTCTCAGTGAATAGCTCTTACTGGCGGGAAGCCATTACAGGGCAGGGAAGGAGCCATGTGAATGTCTCAGATAGCAAAGCCCAGGTCTCAGTATGATATTTGACCCTAGTGGAAGGGATAGGGAAGGGAATGAGGTTGAGGAAGAGTGATGGCAGCATGCACTTTGGGGTCCACTTGCCTATGCTGATCATAGTTCCATCTGTGTTACCCCAGGTAAATGACTGAACTTTGCTCACTGTGAGTCTCTTCATCTGTAAAGTGGGTTGCTTAGCAGAGGCGCTGGCATTTGATTTATTCTCCCCCCATCCACCTCCTTGTGAGTGCAGATGGATACTGCCACTAGTTTCCTTTGGCAGGAGGTGAAGGTCATTTTCCCTTCAGCTTCTTCTTCAGCAAATAGACACTGACCGCCCCCCTTGTTGTAGGCACTGAGGACACAGTGATGAACCATACAGACACAAGTCAGTATCACAGCTCTAACCTGAAAGTTGAGAGTCGAGTTCACATTAACACATTATTAAAAATAAATAAATGAGGCCCGGGGATTTAGCTCAGTGGTTTCGCCACCTGCTGCACAAGCTCAAGGACCCAAGTTTGATCCCCAGTACCAAATAAAATAAAATAAAATAAAATAAATGAAATAAACAGATGAATAATAAAAGGGGCTGCCAGGCATGGTGGCACTCACCTGTAATCCCAGCACTCAGGAGGCTGAGGCAGGAGCATCACTGTGAGTTCAAAGCCAACCTGAATTACATAGGAAGACCCTATCTCAAAAATAAAAATAAAAAATACCACCACCAACAAAAAGGGCTTTGACCAGCCCAGTGATGAGAGTATCTATGACCAAAGATTATAATTAATCCAATTTTGTGCACTTTTAAAAAGAAGAATAGGCCTTGGGATTTAGCTCAGTGGTTCCGGCACCTGCCTTGCAAGCGCAAGGTCCTGAGTTCGATCCCCGGCACAAAAAAAAAAAAAAAAAAAAGAAGAATAAAACATAAGAAGACAGACATGCTGTCTGTCCTCCAGACAAAAACATTCAAATGGGGCAGAGAGGTAATAAGCAAGCATATAACACATGAAGACTTGAATGTTAGAAGATAGTGCTAGAAGAAAATGCAGCAAGATAAAGAATGAATGAGGAGAAGGTCTATGTAAGATAGAATGATTAAAAAGACCTCTCTGTGGAGGGAATGTTTAACTCGAATCCTGCAATAAGTGAGAGAATGAGCCATAGGAACATCTAGGGAAAGAGGGTATCAGGCAGGGTGAGAGCAAAGATAGAGGTTCTGTAGCAGTGAGAAGGTGCTTGGGTTTAGGTGTCAGGAACCAAGAGCCAGGCGAAGTGGAGGAAGTGAGCTGACCAGGGAGTGCGAGAGAGAGAGAGAGAGAGAGGGAAGAGCAGTAGAGGTGGATGGGGCCAGCCACAAGCCTAGGACGGAGGAGCCATGAAGCTGACTTGCTTGGCTGGCTTCCCTCCCAGGATTGGGATGTTAGTACCCTGGACAGCAGCCCCAGCCCCGCAGCGCTTGCCTTGATGGCGCACACCCTGCAGAACACGAATTTATATTAAGCCTGTTTCTGGGTAATGGAGGGGAAGGGGGAGGGGAAGCAGATGATATTGCCACGAGTAGGAATTGGTCCCTGGCTGCAGGAAGCACACGGTCACTGAATGAGGCATAAACGTGCAATTTTATGAATCACAACTGAGGAAACATCTGTATAATCACCTCTTGGAGTCAAAAGCACACAGCACTCAGAGTACCTGGCCCAGTGTTCCTTCTCAAACATGCCCCTTCCTTCCTGCTGGAGGTAACCAAGATCCTCCCCACTGGGACAACAATTTCTTTGCTTTTCCACTTGTGTATCATTTAATATACTCTAACTTTAATTTTTAAAATGAATATATGCTCAGTAGCAAAACCAAAATTATTACAAAAAAAAGTTAAACTCTCCTTTGAGTCCCTTTTGTCTCCTGAGTTATAGTCCTTTCACCAAAGAAGGTAGGCATTAGTTAATGAATGTATTTGCATAATACTTGTGGACCCATAGAAAATGTATAGTGTTTTTGGTATGTATTTTTTGCATAAATTATATCAAATTGTATAAATTGTTCTGTGGCTTGCTTTCTCTCTCAATAGTGTCTTAGAGAACTTTCCATGCCCATATCTATAGACCTGTCTCATTCTCATTCATGACCACATAGGATTCCTGAGCGTGAATATACTATAATTTACTTAGCTGCTATCCTTTGGTGGCATGAAGATCATTCCTGAATTTTCTTAGTCTCAGATCTTGCTAGGGTGCACTGGTAAGCATATACTTATGATTAATGAAGTTCCTGTCCGTCCATGTTATTGCCCCCATTTCACAGATGAGGTAACTGAGACTGAAAAAAGGGAAGTCACTGGCCTACAGCCATATAGCAATGAGTAGGAAAACCCAGTTCTTCATCTCTCTAACCTGCAAACTAGTCATTATATTCACCCCTGTCTGTTATTATCATCTGTGGAGCAGGTGTCATTCAACACACATTTCTGGAGCCCTGGCTGTATGCAGACCCAGGACAGTCCACAGGGTACAGTCCCACTGTGACTAGCACTGAAGTCCAGGGGTGCTGCCTGGTGCTGTGCGAAGACTGAGGTCTTTACTATTAATTGGGTTTTTGGTGGAGTCAGGGAAAGCTTCCAGAGAGGACAGACTTAAACAGAAAGTAGAATTGATGTGGCAAAGCAGGCAGGAGGGAGAGGACACACAGGAAAACTCATATTGTTGAATGAAAGAAGAAGGTGAACACAGAGTAAATGGCTGAAGAGGCTTCTGAGCCATATCCAGCTGGATTTGGAGGGCCAGGCTTGAACTTCCATCTGTGGGCCATAGGAACCTGGAGGGACCTACTCATTCAAAAATAAAGTTTGAGAACCTACTATGTACCCAGTGCTGATAACATTTTAGGAATACTGCAATGTACAATGTTGAAAAGGTCATTTGCTTTCAGAGAGCTTACATTTTAGAAAAGGAAAAAGACAGTAAAGAAGTAGACAGTAACTGACTTCCAGAATGCTAACAAAAAAATTAAAATGTGGGGCCAGGGATTTAGCTCAGTGGTTCCGCCACCTGCTTTGCAAGCACAAGATCCCAAGTTCGATCCCTGGTACCAAAAAAAAAAAAAAAATGTGGTCCAGGGATGTAGCTCAGTGGCACCATGCCTGCCTGGCAAGCACAAGGTCCTGAGTTCAATCCCAGTACTGAAAAAATAAAATTAAAAAAAAAGAGCAGTGGAGTGTAAAGAAGGGAATGCCCCTTTGAGGAGGTGGCCTCTGAGCCGAGTGCTGAAGGATGGGAGGAAGGTGGGCAGATTTCAGTGGGGTCAGCCTGTTCAAAAGCCCCAAGGAGGGAATGAATCTGGCTTTTTCCAGTGTGGAGACAGTATGGTCTCATGTGGGGAGAGAAGAAGTCCTTTGGGGCCCTGGAGGCTGTGGTTTGTCCTGAGGGGTTCAGGGAGTTCCCAGAAGGGCCTGGATGGATGAAGGTGAGATTACATTTCAGCCTTTGGATAGCTCCCTGCACAGTGGGGAAAGCGTGGTCCCAGAACCCGTGCAGTTAATGCTGGGTGAGTTGGTGGAGCTTTCCAGAACTGGGGTAGAGAAAGCTTAAGCGTAGTGGAGGTTTCAGAGGTTTCGAGGGCTCCTGGGCAAAGGGTGGAGCTTCTTCAGGGAAAGGCCCAGGGCGGGCACGTGTTCCTTTGGAGACTGGCATGTGGCAATGGATGCCAAGTACCTTGTTCTTGAGAGATCTGCAGTCTGGGGGAGATGTGTGCAAGCCAGGAGGAGGAGCAGTGAGCTCAGCACAGTAGTTCAGGCACAAGCTTTGGGGTCAAAGAGACTCTGGGTCTGTCCCAGTCTAGCTGAATGACTATGGGTATCAACTCCCTATCTTTAAAATGAGGATAATAACAGTCCCTGCCTCTGAGGTGGCAATGAGGGGTCACTGGATTCTGAATATACTTAGCTAGCGAGGTCCTCAGTATAGTAAGCCTGCAATTTATTTTCTCTCTCCCTTTGTCCCACAGCTAGTTGACCATCAAGCCATAATACTTGTTCTTGTTTCTTTCAAGCTCTTCCAGCATAACCCCCACACACACTTAGAGATGGGGAGACTGAGGCTCAGAGAGCACAAAGGGCTCATGGTAGTTCACCAATGGCCAGTTTCAGAATAGGAACCTGACTGGCTTTTTAACATTTATCTTTGAGCCATGTAACAGAACTTCTCTTCTTACTTGAGGTGAACTGGAAATTCTGGTGGAGTTGGGAAGTTGGTGGTGGCGGGGGTATGATGAGAAGGGTGTGCATCAGTGTGTGTTTATTAAGCATCTGCCCTCTACCTGGTCCATGAACCTTGCTGCTTCTAAGGTATCCCTTCCTGATCTCCGCATTAATCTACTTCCCTTTCCACTGTCCACCAGAGATGGTTTAGGCATTCTTCACTTCTACTTCCGGGTCGTCCAGATTCTCGCCTGAATTTGTGCCCTCATCTTCATGCTTGCGGTTCCATGCTCCCCAGCTGCCCGAATTACTCTCCCAGCCTCTTCTTTGCTAGTCATCTGACTCCAGATTCACCCACTAGTCTGTCCCCAACAGTCTCTGATGGATCTTCCTCCCTCAGAACCTCCCTCTCAGAAGTCTTCTGCCCACAACATCAAATCCAGCCTCAAGGTTTGTATCTCTTCCTGCCCCGATCTTTCTCATCCAAGCTTCAGCTCTCCCTCCTTCCCTTTTCTTTCTTTCTTATTTTCTTTCTCTTCTTTTTTTTTTTTTTTTGGTACTGGGGATCAAACTCAGGTCTTTGAGCTTGCGAGGCAGGCGGCAGAACCAAACCTTCCCTATTTTCTTATGGCAGGAAAGATACTTCCAAGTAGCTGGATCTCATTCTTGACTTCTTCCTCTCCCTCTCCCCCATACTCTACATTCAGCCAGTCACCAAAATAGTTTCCAGCAATATCTTCTTCTTTCTTCCCCTGACTGCCATTGACCTGGTCTTACCCCCATCATCCCTCACATGGCTATTGCACCGGGTTCCTCACACTCTGGTCCTGTAGTGTGGCCACCCAGCAGCAACAGTGGCCCATTAAAATGTTCACAGAATCTTGTTACCCTGGTGCTTAAAACTACCAGTGGCATCTCACTGTTATTAGAGTAAATACCAAAACAGTTACCACAGCCATCAAGATCCTGTGTGGCCTGGCCCTGCCACTTCTCTACCTCATCCCCATATCCTGCTCCTCATTCATTCTACTCCAGCTCTATAGGCCTCCTCTCTGCTCCTGAAATTGCCAGGATATTTGGTGCCTTGGGGCCACCATCTCCTCTGCCCCCACTGCCTGGAGGGCTGTTCCTCACATCCTTTACTTCCTGAATGCTGTGTCAAATTGCTATGTAAATGCCACATCCATCCTGGGGACAGATTTTTCCAAGGCACCACCATCCTCTTTACATCAGGTATCCCCTTCTACTTATTCTTGACTTTTCCCAACTTGGGATTATGTACTTATTTGGTGGCTTTTAAAAATGGTTTCTTGGGCCAGGGATTTAGCTCAGTGGTTTTGCCACCTGGTGTGCAAGTGCAAGGACCCGAGTTTGATCCTCGATACCAAAAACAAAACAAAACAAAACAAAAAAATGGTTTCTTGGGCTGGGGATTTAGCTCACTGGTTCCACCACCTGCCTCACAAGCACAAGCACAAGGTTCCGAGTTCATTTCCAGTACCAAAAAAAAAAAAAAATGGTTTCTTCCTCCAAAAGACTAAGCTGTATGCTACTGAAAATATTTCTTTGTTTTGCTTTCAACCCCTGTGTACTCTGAGCCTAGCAATGTCGTGACATATAGTAACATATACTGGATACTTGTTGAGTGATGGAGTATCAGGGTATTTTATCCACTCCCGTCTTCCCCTCAGGCTGTGAGCTCCTTGTGGGCAGTTTCAGGTCTAATTCATCTCTGGGTTGTCAGATCCCAGCACATGAACCTTGCTGAATTTTTTTTTTTTTTTTTTTTGGTACCGGGATCGAACTTGGGTCCTTGTGCTTGCACAGCAGGCAGCAAAACCACTGAGCTAAATCCCCAGCCCCTTGCTGAATATTAAGAAACAGACTCCAAGAGCTGTGGGAATGGGGCTTGGGGCTGTGGGGCATTCCAGTACTTCTCAGTGGGCAGAGTTGGGGTATTTCTGATGTCTGTGGGCAGAGAGTGGTGATTCCTGCTGTTCAGTGGATAAGAGGGAGCATTCCAAAGCTCTTAAGAGAAGGACAAAGCAGGTGAGAGAGAGAGAGAAGGAGCTGTGAGAAAGGCAGACCTGGGTTGAAATCTTGACTCCACCATTCACATTCTGTGTGACTTGAGAAAAGTAACTAGCTCTTGAGCTTCAACTCATCAATAAAATGGGGATGATTAACAAATCTTACCTCCTCAGACAATTGTGAGGATTTAGAAATAACATAATGTTTTAAAAAACAAAACAGACATTGATGCTGCCACTGTTGCTGATATTGATGATAATGACAAAGGAGAAGAAATATTTTAAGTCCCTAGATGCAGTATGCTCCTAAACACAAATCTGACTTGGAGCTATTGGTCAAGTAATCCTGAGGGAACACCAGGCCCAGGGGATAAGGCAGCACATAAACAGGAAATAGGCTTGAGCCCAGAAATCTGGACAGTAAGAGGCGGGCAAGCAGTGCCCAGGGTGGGCATGCTGAGGATAGCCACGGTTATATTTGAGGGCCCTGGGGAACTGCATGGCCAGCAGCAGGCCTGGCCACACATCCCTTTGTGGGTTTGTCTGCTGTCCTGACCATCTTGACTTCCTACCTGTTTAGGCCCCTAAAACAGATTTCTCTGCATCCCCACACCCTGGTTGCTGCCCCTGGCCTGGGCTCTGCTGAAGGCCAGTGTGCTTAGATGCAGAAAGGATGTCAGGCAGAGGGAAATTAATGTTAATGAGTCTCAGGGCCAAGTTCATCTCGTAGCCCAGCCGTGGACTTGCAATGTGGTCTGAAACTCAGTCTCTCACCAGGATAGGGGTCTGAGAGGCCTCTCTGAGATCCCACTTGCTACAAGCCTACTGATGAGGGCAGCACCCATGGGGAAAGACCCCTTGAGACCAGCACAGAGCAGGGATGAGTCTGGGTGCTGAGTGGAGAGACTGCTAACATAACAGGAGTCCAGAGAGAGAATAGGGAACTGAGCCACAGTAAGGGTCCCCCAGGGTGCCAGGAGGAAGAGGCCACAGCAGGGGCCCCCTGAGGGGTGAAGAATCTCACTCTGCTGTCCCCGGTGGGCCAGCTGCTCCCCCCCCAACTCCCCGGCGGGCCCCCAGGGGACCTCGCTCTAATAATGTATTTGATCGACTCGCCGGCCGCGTACAAGCGATTATTGTCTTGTCGGGAGTCAAACGTATCGATCCAGCGAGAAATATGAGCGGAGCAATGGGGCCCGCGTGTCAGTTACCAGCCCCGCTGGCCCTGGGGAGCCCCCTACGTCTCCTTTAATTACCGCTCAGCCCTGAGCCCAGCCCGGCCTTCCCTGTGCCACCTCCCTGCAGGCTCCCTGCACCTTGAGTAGCCCCCACTGCTCCCCAGTGCCTGTGCCCTACCTGCCTCACTCAGAAAGGCTGGACGCCTCTACTCTGGCAGGGAGCCCACCATCTCCCCTGGCTGGGCCTCCTCATTCCCGGCTGTCAGGTCCTACCCACCTGGTGTCTTCTGGGGCCTACTCACCCTCCTTCAAGATGCCCTCTCCTGAGCCTAGGGACTCAGCTCTGGTCCGAGACACTAATAGTGGAGCCAGTGTGGGAGGTGTTAAGAGGTGGGGTGATTTTACCCTTCAGGGCCTCACGTAAGGCCTTCCCAGTTGGGGACTAACCCCAGACCTGCGAGGGCAGCACTGGAAGTAGGCAGACCTTCTCTCCTTGTTTGCCTTAAGGGGCTGACCTGGAGTCACGTACACAGTGCGTTCCTGATATGAATGATGTTAAGTATGTCTGGGTGGAACATGAAGGTGGCCTGTGGCCTCCCCTATAAGGTCTTCTGACCCCCATTTATAAGTCCCCCAAACATAAATCCTAAATAAAAACAGTTTGTTGGACAAGTGCAGCTTCAACACAAGGCTCCAGTACCCCCTGATACCAGACTGCTTTCTGGAAGGCCATCATGGATAGAAACCCTGCAGCCAGCGGCCATGTGGTCTGTGGACGTCCTCTGTGAAATAGCCTTTACTATATAGGATGTCGTGGAGTGTAGATGCCTGGAAACTGTCCCCTCTACAGATGTGAGAACTGCGGTCATTCCTGTCATACCCTTCTGTCTGCCCGGCAGTGTCTGGGTGCACAGGTCCATGTAGTTCCGGCTGGGCGTCACATCTTTTGCGGGTGTGCACAAGTGTGAGTGAGGTACACTTGGCCGGACCTGACCCGCCTGTACGTGTAGATGTGGCCTTGTGCTCATGGGTCCACGAGTAGGGAGGTGGTGGTGTATGTGTACGGGAGTGACCACGATCGCGAGGAAGGGCTGGCACTTGCACACAGAGCTGTCAGTGAGTTTGTGAGGAGTGCTGGGGTCCGTGTGTAGAAATACTTGAGTGTTCGTGTGTGTTCGTGTGTGTGTGTGTGTGTGTGTGTGTCTGAGTGAGTCAGGCACGTGTGGTTTGGGGGCGCTCCAGAGTAGGGCGCAGCGTGTCCTGCGGTGCCCCAGGCGATCAGAGGGGCAGTTTGGAGGCTCCAGGCGGCTTCACAGCGTCGGACCTTGGCCGCGGAGAGGAGGACGAGGGCAGCAGTCTCTGGCGCGCCTTTGTCTGCGCCTCGGTGCGCCTGGAGTCCTAAGCCTTTGTGTGACCCTCCCAGGTGTGCGCGCCGGGGCGGGGGCAGGATGGGGGGCGGGAGAGGAGCGGAGGGAGGGGCTCCCTCCTCCGCAGCTGCCCCGCCCTCCGGCCCATTGGCTGGGCACTGGCGCCCTCTGGCGGGCGCAGAGGGAGGCACCGGACCGGGAGAACCGCAGCGAGAAGGGGAAACCCGCAGGCAAGCAGCCAGGCAATCCGGTGCCTCCCTCCACCGGAGCTGCCTTGGGCCCCCGCATTTGCCTGGTGACAGACTTCTTGCCATCCCCGGCCAAGGCCTCGACCCATCACCCGTACTGCCATTGTCCATGTCACTGTTTCCTCCCAGGATGGCCCCAGACGCCTTACCTTTGGACAGGTGCAGGGATTGGTCATCTCCACCACGTCCTACTTTGGAGCTTCACTGTTTCTTGGCCCTTGAGAAAACTGCCTCTCACCTCTGTGATCCTCAGTCTTTTCGTCTGTAAAATGGGGCAAATAACAGTGCCCATCTCTCCAGATGACACCTATCAAGTATGAGGTGCAGGGCCAGGCATTGAGAAAGCCCTCCGCCAATAAACTCCCAGCTAGTGTTTAACTGTTTTGTTTTGTTTTTTGGTACTGGGGATTGAACTCGGGTCCTTGCGCTTGCACAGCAGGCGTCTAAACCACTGAGCTAAATCCCCGGCCCTTTAACTGTTACTGTTATTGCTATGGGCTCACTTCTCCCCCAGAGCCTCATGCTCTGTTCCACATGTGTTTGCCCCATGGGAGTGGAAGAGCTGGGGCATCACTTGGCATGGCGGCTGCAGAAGTCAGCTCTTCCAGCTCACTTGCTTTCCACTTCACTAACTCCCACCCCTCAAACACACACACATGATTTGGGGTTGGCTAGCTGCTGGGGCGGGTCTGTGAGCCAGGGTATTTTCCCTTCCGAAGGGGGGCGGACCAGCCCTGTGGTTTCCTCCCTGGGTGACTTCCGGTAGGGAGTGCTGGCCCCCAGAGAGGGTGGGGAGATGACACAGTTGTTCCCCCAGCCCTGTTGGGGCGGGCAGCATGGTTCACTCCAGCATGGGGGCTCCAGGTAAGGGGGCTGTGCCCTGACAGGGAGGACAAGCAATACATTTGGGCTTGTTTTGCTGGCCACCTCTGCCGGCTTTCACTGTCCTTTCTCCTCAGCTGTCTCTCTGTCCTTTTGCTCTGTACTCCAGCAACTCCCCTCTTTCTATGCTGGGTCTCCACTCCCCGGCTCCTCTCTTTGCTCTCACCTTTCATATCAGGTACAAGGTGCTTCCAACCTCCTCTCCCATGTCCACTGCCCTGCTCTGAGGGCAGGCAGGGAGGAATGGAGCCAGGTATTGACAGTGGGGCTTTCTATGGAGAACCTGTGGGGTGGGTCATGTGGGTGATCCTTGGGAGGGGGCTGTGGAGGGATTGGAAGGCTAAGGTGCTGGACTTGGGTGGTGTCCTCCTTTTGAATGTGCATGTGTGCATCTGTGTAGAGGTGTGCGTATCTGCATGCATACATGTGTGTGTAGTAGCTGAGTCCTCTGAGTGTGCTGTTGTGTGCCTGTGTAGGAGCTGATGTAAGGGGCTTCTGTGTGTGCCATTGTAGAGCTCGCCTTGGCAGTGATCTCTGGCCTCACCTCATTCGCCTTGGCTGTCACTTCACTAGGGAGGCCTTCCCTGGTCTCCCTGTGTAAACTAACGCTAATCCCACCCTCGGGTCCCCTCACCTTTTCTTCATGGCATTTACCACCAGCTGAGGTCTCCTTGTATGTTTGTGTGCCTTTTTTTTTTTTAAGTTAAGATTATTTTTTTTCCATTAAGTTTATTGGTACATTTTAGGTATAAAATACAGTTACATTCATCATGGGGATCTTGTACCATTACATGAGTATCTTGGTTGTTTGTGTGCCTTTTAAATGCCTCCCCCACTGAATGTCAGTTGACTGAGTGGATACTGCGTACCAGGCACTGTACATGGTGATTTATATTTGTTGGCTTATTGAGTAAAATGTGTGTATCTCTGCACAGCAAGAGTTGTCACTTGGCAAAGTCTATGGGAGCATTAAATGAGGTGATATGTGTAATGTACTTAGCACAGTGCCTGAAACATGGCAAGTACTCGATCCTTCCTGATTGTTTCATTTGTGGTGGTATAGGCATGACTGTGGGTATGTGTCATGTTTCTGGCTGTCCATTGACATGAATCTTGGCTTGTGTGTGCCCTCCTATGTGCATCAGTGTGTATGGGCAACAGTGCAGTCCTTCATCAGCATAGATTTGTTGAGCGGTTCTGGGGTGGGTTTTAGAAATACAACTGAAAAAGGCAGCTTCAGTGAAGTCAGACCTGTCACCAGTGATTGCATCGAGTGGCCAGGGCTGGGATGAGAGAGGCACGGGAGAGGTGTCAGGGCCAGGATGAGGAGGCACAGAGGATTATGGGAGCCCAGCAGATATCCAATTAGCTAGTGTGGTATCCAGGGAGGCTCTTCAGAGGAGGAGATGTCTAAGTTGGGAAGTGGAGGATGAGTAGCTGTGAGAAAGGAAGGCACAGGAGGCTGGGAGGTGGGAGGGAAGGAAGATTATAGGAAGACGTGTGTTTACTTGTTGACCAACTGTGTGTATGTGTGTGTGCGTGTACAGTGGGAACATGTGGTCCAGGGTGTCTGAAATGCATGGTATCTGCTCCATCACTGACTGTTCCCAGCTAGGGTCTCGTGGGGACCTTGCCAGTGCTGGGCAATAACTCTTTAATTGAGATTTCTCATGAAACACCCTACTTGGGAGGACTGGCCCAGGTTTTCCCTACCTGGACATGAATCAACACATTGTGAAGACATGAATTAACACCTTTGACTTTCGGCAGATCTCTTGCCATGCCTCATCTCAGGCTCCACATCTATGAACTGGCTCAGGGGTCTTCAGTGATCATCTCCCAGAGTGAAGTGATTCTGGGTTTGTGCATATGTACATATTTGGGTATAAGTGTGTGAGTGCGTGTGTGTATCTGTGTGTGACTTTGGGTATGTGTTTGCACATCTGTGGATGACGGGGTACAGATGTGCAAATGCATATTTGCCTGTACACAACTGAGTATATGTTTTATGGACCTGTCCATGGCATCACATCAGGGCATGTATCTTTGCCTGCAGACCTGTGAACATTTCTGTCTTGGGTCTGTGCACACCTGTGTCATGCATGTGGGCCCCTTTGTTTGTGGCCCTGGTGTGTGCTATGTGGCAGCACTTGCCTGTTGTCAGCACAGCTGTGGGCCACCTTTCTTGTTGTGTCTGCTGCCTGCATCTCCAGCCCTCCCTCTTGACAGCACAAAAGTGCTCACTCCCCTGAGGCCACCCAGGGGCAGCTGTGGGTCGGGCGGTGGTGAGGTGCTGCTCCTAGGGAGGCTGGAGGCTGGGCCAACTCAATGCACAGAGGTTCCCGGCAGCACTAACCCTGCCCACAGGGGCTCCTAGGCCATCACCTTGCTCAAGGCGGGCTGTAGAGACAGAGGACCCAGGGGACAGGCCAAGTGAGGCCACGAAGGGTGAGGGGCAGTCCTTGGGCCCTCTATATTTAGCCCCGTTTTCGGTAAGTGCTAACGAGAAGCTGGCCCTAAGTCTGCTAAAAGTGGCTTGGGGAAATGAGGAGGAGAAGTGAAAGTCCGGGAGGGAGGGGCAGGGAGGACCGAGGGGACCTGAAGGCCCAGGCCTGAGGCAGTGAGGCAAATAAGGGTGAGCTCAGGACCTGGGCAGCCCTTGGTGGATCTGCCCCAAAGATGGTGGGATTCAAGGGGAATCACAGCTGAAAGGGGCTGGTAGGTTATGCACTGATGTTCCCTGCCAGTTCCTCTAAAATGTTACACACTGTCTGGAATGGTGGGGAGGGGATAACCATAAATAACCAACCAAATTTTCTATTTGAATGAGGCTTTGAGGGGGGCTTTGGAGGTGCCAGGGTGCTGGAGCACATTAAAATCCCCTGGGCAGGGGCTTTTAAAGCCTGGAGGCCCAGGTCGCACTCTATGCCATTGAAACCAGTGTCAGTGGGACTGGCGCCAACATTCTGTACAGTCAGGGGCTGGGCACGGGGTGAAGCAAAACCTTTTTTGGGAGGTGTGGGAGATGAGACAGGGTCTCACTTTGTGTGCACACTGGCCTTGGACTCCCTGTGATCCTACTGCCTCAGGGCCCCCCCCCCCCCAGCTGGGATTATAGGCGTGCACCACCACACCTGGCCTTGAAGCAGAAGATGGTCTCTCCAAATCCTCAGTCGCTGATGGCCTTAAATCCTTATCAAGGCAACAATGGGCTTTTGTTACATGGTGAAAATGGAGTCCCTATTCATCCTTGGTGGGAATGACTTGACTCTCCTCGGACTGGGCCCTGATAGAGGAGCAAAAAGAGCAAGAAAGCCTAGGCCAAGGGCAGCACTGTAGCATTTTGCTGTGGCCCAGCTAAGTGCTGGACAGAGAGTACTGGGGCTTTGTAGGAGTGGCCTGGGAGATTTAGGGAGAGTAAGGGGAACAGAACAGTGAACATTTTCCCATGGACCACTTTTATCTCCAGTTACCATTTTTGTGGAGGGACCTAGTTTGGTGTGGTGGCACACATGCCATCCCGAGGCAGGACAAAATTAGAGAACAGCCTGGGTAAATTTATTTATTTATTTATTTATTTATTTATTTATTTATTTATGAGTCAGGCTGGTCTTGAACTCATTACATAGCCCAGGCTGGCCTCAAACTCAAGGCAATCCTCCTGTCTCAGCCTCCCAAGTGCAGGGATTACAGGTGTGCTCCACCACGCCTGGCTCAGCTTGGACAATTTAGTGTCTCAAAATAAAATTAAAAGGGCTGAAGATGTAGCTCAGTGTTAGAGTGCTTGCTTGCCTAGCATGTTTGAACCCCTGGTATCAATCCCTAGGGACTGAGTACCACCAAAAAAACCCACCAAAAAACTCCCAAGAAACCAATAATGTTTATCGCAGAAGTTGCCTTAGGGATGGGGGTGGAGGTTTGAGGTATCCGAGAGATAGCGGAGATAAGGGCTTGCTTTGGATATTATCAGGGAATCCTCTCATGCATATTCATTTTAAAGTCACAGCTGAGCCCTAGGCAGTGATCCTGTCCCCACCTCAAGGAGCCCACAGTCAAGATAGGGACAGGATTGCTGCCCAGATGGACAGGGTGTGATGGGGTATGCAAGAGAGACAGTGACCACCTGGTGGGAGGTCAGGCAGGACTTTGCGGAGGAGGGGATATGTGAGCTGCTCCTTGAAGTGGGGGAGCAGGAGTTGCCGGTAGAGCAGGAAAGGGTCCCTGTGGGGAGCTGCAGAGGGAACCGCCTGGAGGGGGCGTCAGAGCCTGGGCCCCTGGCGGTCATTGGCCCCCATGTCCTCTGCTGGGAGTGCTGAGACCCCGAGGTCAGAGCTGCCCTTGAGGAGCTCTTGTCTGACTGGAGAGACGTGCAGGGACCCAGAAAGCCACAAACTCCAGGACAGTGACGGGGGCCTGCTGGGGTGAGGACAGCCAGGGCAGAGGGACTGGGGAGAGACGCTTGGCTGGGGACTGGGGCATCAGGCTGGTGGCTTCACTGAGTACGGAGCTCATGCTGGATCCTGAGGATGGACTGGAGCGGCAGGTGGACAGGGGAGGACAGCGTTCCAGATGGGGGCCACACACACCAGCATCTCAGAAAATGTTTGCTAGATGGTGGGGAGACACAGGATGGACAGACACAAGTAAGGGGCAGCAAGAGTGGCAGGGAGGGCTGTTCAGCAAACGTTTATGACCTGTTCTTGGCTGGTGAGGCGGGGAACCCAGGGATTAAGTCCGACCAGGCCTGTCCCCCCTGGTCTGGTGGCCAAGGAACCTGGACACAGATGCCACATCCCTGGGAGCTCGGGGCTGGGACAGTGGGGTGGTGGAAGGCTGAATTAGTTTGCTAGGGCTGTTATAATGAAGTACTACAGATGAGGAGGCTGAAACAACAGAAATTTCTTTTCTTTCTTTTTTTTTTTTGGTATTGGGAATCGAACTCAGGACCTTGTGCCTGCCAGGCAGGCGGCGGAACCACTGAGCTAAATCCCTGGCCCCAGATATTTATTTTCTTACAACTCTGGAGAATAGAGGTTAGGACTTCCGGGAAGATGGCAGAGTGGTAAACAACTCGGGAGGTTACAAGTCAGAGATTGGGTATTGGCAAGGTCGGTTTCACCTGAGGCCACTCTTCTCGGTTTGCAGATGATGATCTTCTGTGTGTTTGCATGATCTTTCCTCTGTGTGTACCTGTATCCGAGTTTCCTCTTCTTAGAAGGATATCTATCAGACTGGATTACAGCCCACACTAATGGCCTCATAAAGATGATATCTCCAAATACAGTTATATTCGGAGGTATTGGAAATTAGAATTCAGCATAGGAAATTTAGGGGACAAACTCACCCCATAGCAGAGGCCAAGGATAAGCATACAACCTTTAGGGTGTGAGGTCAAAGTCTTCCCCATCTGTGGCAGGAGGGGCTTTGTTAGGTAGGCAGGGAGTGTAGAACAGGCAAGGTCGGTACTCCCTGTCAGGAGGTCACCAAGCAGACAGAGATCTTCGGCTGGAGTCAAAAAAACAGGATGCGTGAGTGGCAAGAGATGAGCAGGGAAGGGCGCTAGGCCACATCCTCAAGGCCAGGCTGGGGGGCCTAAATGTTTCCTAAGGAGACCAGAACTAGGTACAGGAAGGACTGCCCTGAAGCCATATGGATACCAATGGAAAGAAGGGCCAGGGGAGAGGCTGGGGCTGCTTCAGAAGTGCTAGGAAGGGCAGGGCTTAGGATGGGGTGAGGGTCAGCGGTTGCCTGGAGTAGGCCTAAGGTCTGAGCGAATTAGAGCCAGGATAGTGGCCTCATCACTCGGCCCCCCCTTGTGTCTTCCCATATCTCTCATGATCATGATCGTTAGCCATTCAGTGCCCCAGCCCCAGTGCCCAGAAACAGGGCCTGAGCTCCCATAGTATCCTAAACATCTGAGCCACACTCCTGCTTTCCCCAGCCTTAACCTTAATAGGACTATATGCAGGCTTTTATTTTTAAGCTTTTAGTTTTTTTCTTTTTTGTTAAAACATGATGTGGATGTAGTGAAGTACTGAAATTTTAAGTGTACAACTTGATGAATTTTGACATATGTATAGTTCCCGCTGGCTTCCCCGTGCCCTTTGCTGGTCAACACTTCCCAGAGGTACCCACTAATCTGACCTTGATCATCTGAAATCAGCTTGCTTGTTTTTGAACTCCATGAATTAGAATCATAACTGTATGTTAGCCTTTATGTTTGGTGAATTTCACTCAGTCTGTGAGAGTCAGTAGTGTATATAAAGAAGTTTGTTCTTTTCCATTGCTGTGATGTGTTTCATTTTATGGACCAACCACGTTTTGTTTATCTATTCACCCTGTTGATGGGGCTTGGGTTCTTCCCAGTTTGGGGCCATTATAAAAAGGTGGTAGAGGGGGCCAGAGATTTAGCTCAGCGGTTTTGCCGCCTGCTGCGCAAGCACAAGAAACCGAGTTCGATCTCCAGCACCAAAAAAAAAAAAAAGGTGGTAGAAACATTTGTGCCCATGCCCTTTGGTGACAGGAAGCATGTTTGTCTTGAGTAGATGTCCAGGAGTGGTTGTACTATGTCATAAGGAGGGGGACATTTCTTTGGCTTTCCTGAATAGTGCTAGTATCAATTTAGACATCCACTAGAAAGCAATGACCTGTCTTTTGAATCAGGAATTTAAAACTCAAGCAGTGTTTTGTGTTGAGTAATTTTCAGTTGCAAAATTCCTAGACTTTTTTTTTTTCCATGCCGAGTGCTTCCCATTCTTCACTTTAGCGGGCTTTCTTTAAATATCTTGCAGATATTTTGCAGAGCACACAAAGGTTGGACATCTCCTTTGATAGGGGCAGGCTCATTGTTTAAGTGGGGATTTTGATGTACGTTGTTGGGGTCACAAATAAAGTCTGAAGCTAGATGTGAGTTAAGGTCAGATGAAGGAGCTGGACCATCTGGGCACAAGTTGGGACTCAAGGTAAGGGGACTGAGAATGGGTTAGGCCGAAGCCCAGATTTGTGCTGGGAATCAGGACCAGGAAGGGTAGAAGTAAGTATCAGGAGCTTGGGTTGGGAACTACTGGAGTTAAGATGGGTGGAAGTCAAGACTGGGACCCATTAGACTGGAGTAATCCAGATTAGAAACAGGAGTCCTGGAGTCACAAAGACCTGGGTCCAATCAGGGTGCCTCTGCTGTCTTGCCATGCTCTTGGGGAGGGGACATCCCTCTGGAACCTCAACTTCCTCCTCTGCAAAATGGGGTAATGATAGCACCAGTTTATGTGTGCTCTGAGTTCTGTGTAGCTCAGTGCTTGAGGCTCATGAGCACTCACTTTCCATGGTCGGTGTCAGTGCTGTGTGTACGGAGCATTTGTTCCACTGATTTGTTCTCCTGGTGCTCTGTCTGCTGTTTCCACCTCCCCTCGGTCACCTTCTTTCATTTCCTGGATCGCAGGAACTATAGATCGGGGTTCTATTTGTACGGTGGATTTGAGGGTGCAGCTCGGGTTCAAGGCAGAAGAACTGGGCAAGGTCTAGGGTTAGACTGAAGGACATGGTTAAGGGGAGAAGCAGGTGGATCTGGGGTTAGAGAGCAGCAAGATGGAGTGGCCAGGCCTACGCAAGACACACAAGAAGGAAGGCAGGCTTGGGGGGTAACATGGACAGAGAAAGTAGTGGGCCAGGGGGCAGCTGAATCACACCCTGAGATCTGACAACTCCCTTGTTTGAGGATGCTACAGCCCCAACACATCCCCCAGGCAGCACTCAGAGTGGAAAACATGTCTCACCCGAAACCTAATGGGGCAGAATGGGAGCCTCAGCAGCACGCCCGGGGAGGAGACTGAGGTCAAACTTGCTCCTTCACTGGCCCCCTGTCAGGCAGCTGATGCCTTTTCACGACCACCTTTGACCTCCCTCCCTGCCCCAGTGCATCACCTGAGTGACATCCCTTTGCCACGTTTTGGAGGAGTGAAAGGTTAAGGCAAGATCTCCCAAGGCCTGAGGTTCACTCTCTTGTCCTGCCAGAGGAGGGCAGAGGCCCAGAACAGAGAGAATATCTCTCCAAAAGAGCAACTTCAATGATGTCAGAGGGTGGAGGATTTAGAAAAGGCTCAGGGGTTGCAGAGGAAGGGTCTGAAAACCCTCTTGGCTTCTACCTCACCCTACTTTCATCCTTTCTTTGTCCCTAGAAATAAGAATGTCTAAGCCTCTGGAGGCCGAGAAACAAGGTCTGGACTCCCCGTCAGAGCACACAGGTGAGTGGGGAGGGCAAGGTCACAGTGGGCAAAGAAAGATGGCAGATGGCAAGACCACGGGAAGATAGGTGTGGTGGGACTGGCTGGTGACTGTACATTCTTTCCCTCTCTTTGCAGACACGGAAAGAAATGGACCAGACACTAACCATCAGGTCAGGAGCAGGTGGATAAGCAAGAAGCTGGCAGGAGGAGGAGGGGCCAAAGGGACTCTGAAGCCGCTGGGAAAGGTGGTGTCTGAAGCTGCTTCAGGGCACCATTCCCATCTCTTGCGTCAACTTTCTCTTTGCAGAACCCGAAGAATAAGGCCTCCCCATTCTCCGTGTCCCCAGCTGGCCCTGGCACCAAGGTAAGCACTGGTTGGAACATTCAGGGAAGTGGATGGTGTATGGGAAAGAGACCCAGAGCCAAAGAGCATCCAGTGACAAGATTTCTCCCACCCCTTCTCACCCTTGGGTTCCTGCCCCAGGTCTGTGACTCACCCAAGCTCCTTCCCCTTCCCTAGGGGGTGGGGGTGGTCAGGGAAATCCCCCCCAGAGTCCCAGGGCACTGAACAACAGGAAGCCAGGGCCCCACCCCCATCCCGGCTTCCCTGACTGAAGGGACCTGCATTATCCAGTCCCACAACACACACCCCCTGGGGAACGGCATGGGACAGAGGGGCTGGCAAACCCAGTAAGGACAGCTTTGGGGATGCAGGAGGAGAGGATGACTGGGGAAGCCAGAAGCAGCTGGATGGTACAGATTCCACATCCAGATGGGGTCCTGTACTAGGCATTGCTTGGCTTCCAGGGGCTTTCTTGAGTCCAGGTCTCCACCCTCCTGCCTGCTAGGGGGCAGCAGGCATGTTCAGAGATCTGACAGTAGCACCAAGGTGGGGGCAGAGGAGACGTGACCAGGACTCCTAACCCTGACCAGAGGGGGCTGAAGGATGGGATGGGAGGCTGAAAATTGCTCCCCACCCAGCCGCAGCCTTGCTCTGTGACCATGGGAAAGTCACTTCCCCTCTCTGGGCTTCTTAGTTTCCTCTTCTCTAACATTGGTGTGGGGAAGGAGTAGTTAGATGGTATGGTGCCTGAGGTTCCTTTCACGTCTGGTGGGCCCAGGTGCTGCCATGGGAGGACCAAGTGTCTTAA
Organism: Heterocephalus glaber; assembly: GCF_000247695.1. The sequence goes on from NW_004624907.1 coordinate 614,099, forward strand.
GAGCAGGTGCCTTCTCTTCTATACTGAGCACTTTGGGCTGGGCTGAAGTGAGAAGGACTCCAGCTGTAGATCTCCTGATCTCAGGCTTTGGTTCTTAACCCTGGGAGCCCTGTCCACCCTGGTCCCAACGTCATCCCAGCAGCTGAGATGGGGGGCTGAGAAAATAAAGGGCTTACCCTCTCATTCCCAGGCCTGGGGCCTGTCCTCACCTGACCCTGGTTCTCTGGTCCCAGCTTTTGCCTCTCCACCTCTCTCCATCTCTTCCGGGCCGGCCAGCCGGCCTTTCCCCAGCTGTAGCGATTCATGTGCTATTGTCATGGTTTCAGACATATGCACATACCGCTGTGTACAATTATTTACGTAATTGTTTAATTGGCTCAATTTTTAAAAACACTTTATTATGGAAAGTGTGAAGCATATACAAAAATAGAAAGGGTAAAAATGAAAACACCCCCCCAGGAACCCATCAATCAGCTTCGGCGTTAATTATCATCTCATGAACTGCTCACTTTTTTGACAGCTTGAATAAATGGTTTTTAAATGGAAATTTTATGAATGGAAAACCAGAGTCACTTGCCATGGAAATAAATACAGTGATTATTAAAATTTACCCAGAGTCTCTTACGGATCTAAACCCAAAACCTGTTCTTCATTGGGTAAAAGGGGAGATTAGCCAGCATTTTGAGTTTAAGACATCTTTGAACCGCCTGGAGACTTTCTTAAGATTACCCAGAAAGAATGAAAAAGCCCTGAAAAGGAGTAGTGTTCTCACCATTTTAAAAAATTTTAGGGCCAGGGATGTAGCTCAGTGGTTCTGGCACCTGCCTCGAAAGCACAAGGTCCCGAGTTCGATCCCCAGTATCAAAAAAAAAAAAAAAAAAAAAAAACCACAATAAATTTTTTTTTTTTTTTGTACGGGGGATCAAACTCGGGACCTTGCGCTTTCGAGGCAGGTGCCAGAACCACTGAGGTAAATCCCTGGTGCCCCCCCCCCAAAATTTTATATTAAAATATCACACATACACAAACATTCCTAGGCCTTCGGCATATGACTGAATTTTCACAAGCCGAGCACAGCTGTGGCACCACCATCAGATGAAGCAGAACATGCCCAGCCTTCCAGAGGCCTAATAACCCTGCTGGGGACACCCATTTCCCTGACTTCTAATACTCACTGTCATTTCATGTTGCATCCCTGTAGTTCTAAAGCACTATGACACTTGTGTCCCATAATTTGGGACATGACGGTGGCTCTCATTTGTCTTTTCCTAAGCTCCTGCCTCTCTATCTCTGTTTGCATTTCAAATGTCACCATTCTGACAACCTGCTGTATCACCTTGCCCAAGTTGCTTTCCCTCTCTGGACTTCCTTTTGCAAAATGGTACAGTGATTTCCCTAGTGTCCACTTTGGGCCCGAGAGCATGTAATCCATTGAGCTGTGCTTTCTCCCACCCCCGTGTGTCTGTTACCAGCAGCTTCTTTCATCCAACAGCCACTGTTGCCTGGCTTCTTACTGAGAAGAAAAAAGCCAGGGTGGCTCTATGCTGGTCTGTTCTATGTGCCTCATACAAGATACAGCAACATGATAGAGAGATGGGGAGGGGCTCATGGACATCTGGCGTGGAGGGTGGCACCTGGCAGTCCCTGGGCCACATTTGGCGTGTCCATAGCACTGGACCAGCCCAGTGCTTTGCTTGTCCTGCAGGCATTTCTGTTTAGAGTTTGAAAGGAGGGGTCAGTGGGAGCAGAGTAGGAGCTGCTTAGGTCTTCCCTTCTGGTGGGGTATGTTCTCTCTACCCTCCCCCATGCACCCTGCCCATGTCACCCATTTGTGCTCTCTGCTTGTCTCCATAATCATTTGTATTTGTGGCCCAGGTTCTGAGGTGGTGATTTTGTTAAATACTTTAAGACCCTTCCTTCCAACAAATTCTTATTCCATTGGACAAATAAGAGATACACATCTGGCTAATTCAGATGAGGGGTGAGGGACCCCAAGCCCCATTATTTGATATTCAAGGCCCCCAGTAGCACCATTTCCCATTTTACAGGTGGGGAAACTGACTCCTAGGAGGAGAAAGGTGCTTCCCAGAGGGAGGAAGGTGGCTTCTTATAGGGAGTTTGGGTGCAAGTGATGTGTTAGTCCTCTCTGGCTGATGAGGAAACTGCAGCCAAAGGACGTCTGTGGCCTTTGAGCTGCAGCCTGACCTCCATACTTCACTCATCTCCTCTTGTGCCAGCCTGAGGCTGGCACTGCCACATACATGCCCTTTCTTTGGTTCACAGGTGGGCATTCTCTCTGGCCTCCACTTAACATTCTGGGGTCCCGGACCCTGCCTCTCTCCTCCCCAGATCAAGGCTGAAGACCCCAGTGGTGACTCAGGCCCAGCAGCACCCCCGCCCCCCCAGCCGGCTCAGCCTCATCTGCCCCAGGCCCAACTCATGTTGACGGGCAGCCAGCTAGCTGGGGTAAGTACTTGGGGAAGGACGGAGACAGGGAAAACCAGACACCTCCCCTCTGTCACAGGACTCGTGGATGAGGGGTCAACTAAGGCCATGGCCACTCTCTCATGCCTGCCTCTTGCCCTATTCCGTCCTCCAGGAAGACTTGTTCCTAAGCTGCTTGGCTCAGGCTCTAACCCCTCTCTGCCTTCTCTGCTTTCTGTCCCTTCTGGTCCCGCTGCCCACCCACAGCTCACAGCACTGATGCCAGCTCAGCAGCAGCTCCTCCTGCAGCAAGCCCAGGCCCAGCTGCTGGCTGCTGCTGTGCAGCAGTCCAGTGCCGCCGCTGCTGCCAACGCTGCTGCCGCCGCCGCCGCCGCCTCCTCCTCCACCTCCTCTTCCTCCTCTTCCTCCTCCTCTGCCTCCTCCTCGACCTCGCAGCCCCCAGCCTCTTCTGGGGGAGGTGACCTGCCACCACCACAGCCTGCCAGCCAGCCCCCTGGGACCCCACAGCTCACCTTGTCCCAGCCCATCCAGCTCACAGCACAGGTAAGGGTGCACCGGGCAGTGCACTTCCTCCAGTCCACCTGCCCCTTCTGACTACCAGCCATGTGCCAGGCAGGTCTCAGCAACCCCAGGAAGCCCTGGGAGATGTTGCTGTCCCATCTTACCGAGGGATACAGTAAGAGTCACAGGAGGAGTATCCCACCTGATGCAGCCCCTGGCTGTGCTTCCGTACATCTCCCTATATATGGCTCATAGCCCCCTTGGAGGGTTGGTACAATTATCTTTGACCCACAAGTGAGGAAACCAAGGGTCGCTCCCATGAGTAGTACCCCATATGTGCACAAAATGAAAGGCTGAGAGTCAGAATGAGTGCTTTACATCTTATGCTCTGGTTCACCCATCAAGATGCTCTTTCAGAAAAGAGGTCCATGATCTCTGAGTTAGGAAATGCTGCATTCTTTCTTCCCATTCTGAAGTTTTCAGTCATGAATCACGAATTAGTGGCGGAGTTAGTTTCCTAGGGTTGTCATAACAAAATGCCACCAATTGGGGGACTTGAAACAACAGAAATATATTATCCCAGACCACAAGTCCAGAATCAAGGTGTCAGCAGGGCCCCAGGCCCTCTGAAAGCTCTAGAGGAAAACCTTCCTTGCCTCTTCTAGTTTCTGGCGGTACGGACCATCCTTGGTGTTCCATGGATGGACATGGATCACTCCAGCCTCTGTCACATGGCCTTCTGTCTGTGCATGTCTCTCTCTCTAGCTAAATGTCTTTTTTTTCTCGTAAAGACACCATGAATCCTTACCTCAACTGGGGCTCCCAATGGCAAAGTATGCTGTGAGCAGGAGTGGCAGAGCTGGCCTGGAGCCCAGGGCTCTAACCACACGCCTGGTGGCCGCTGCCGGTAGTTGTCTCCTTCTCCAGGCAGGGTTTGCAGCCCCTCCCAGCTGGGTTGCCAGAGACTCCAGTGGCAGGTCGGCTTGCCTCCTGGCACACACAGCTCTTTACTGAGCACCATCACTGGGAAACATTTTATTTGAAAAATACTGAAAAGCCCAGAAAAGAGTCAAGAATACATTAACTGGGGATGTAGCACAGTGGTAAAGCATTTGTCCAGCATTTGTGAGGGCCTGGGTTCCATCCCCAGCACTGAAACAAAACAAAACAAAACAAAAAAACACCCACTCATAAGCCCTATCACTTCAAAAGTATGAAGGGAAAGTCCCTCTTCCATAATTCCTGTCAGATAGTTGGGCAGTATACTTTCCTTCGATTTCTTAGCTTGTACCCACAGAGGGTTGATTATAATACAGTTTTATAATTTGTCCAATGCTCAGGGAGATGCCTTCTACCAAGGAGGCTACATGGATGTTTACTGAATCAATGAAAGATGTTTTGTTGCAGTGTTTCAATCAAGAAAAGGGAAGACATCTCTCCAGGGGAGCATTCAGAATGTCTGGGGTAGGGGTTGGCATTGATTGAAAACTTACATCAACTGTTAAAAAAAAAATCATTTTGTATTTGGCGAATGGGGGAAAAGTCCCTATTTTCCTAATAGGACCATAGAAAATAAAGCTTAACAGAGTCTTTTAGGCTGGTGGGATCTAGTGAATAAAAGTTTCCCAGAGATACCCACTGGATGTGGTAGGAATGTGCTGAGTGTTTCAGGGGTAATCAGGGAGGCTTGGGGAGGAACTGATATCTGAACTGAGAGGAGGAAAAGGAGTGTGCTAGGTGGATGAGCTAGAGGAAGGGGTTCCAGGCAGTGGGAACTAGAAGTAGTACTCGAGGAGCCAAGGCAGGCTCAGAGAGCTGAGGGTCTGGGTGGTGAAGGGTGAGCTGGGAATAGGGGCATCACTCAGGCCAAAGCTCAATCCAGGTGGCTGATGAAACAGGAAGCCTTGGTTCAGGTCACTGAAAGCCTTACCCAGAACATCAGGCCTAGCGCCCAGGATCTGTCTCCCTGTTTTGTCCTGGGGAAAACAGATGGTGCCAGAATTTCCAGACTTGCAGCCGTCCTGCCCAGGGGGGCATTTGTTTGTTTGTTTGTTTGAAGGGTCTTGCTACTTAGCCTAGACTGGACTTGAATTTATGGCAATGCTCCTGCCTCAACCTCCCAAGTGCTGGGATCACAGGCATGTGCCAGGCTTTTACTCTTTTAGCTATTTTGAAATATACATTATTTTTAAAAAATTAATTTTATTGGTACACTTTAGGTATACAATTCGTTTACACTTATCATTGGGTGTTTGTATGAAATATACATTATTGTTAACTACAGACATTGTACTGTACAGTAAAACACCAGAATTTATTCTTCCTAACTGAAAGTTTGTACTCACTGACCAGTGCTCCATCCTCCTCCACCCACCCTTATGTAGAACATAATCTGTCACAATATGATTTACATGGTTTCCAGATCCTACCCCTTTCTGTTCTCCCCTCTGGACTTAACTGGAAGCTAATGTCTCAGAATGGGATGTCCAGAACTGGTCACAATTTGCCATTTTATGGATGGCCAAGTGTCGGGCCACACACTGACACCATACTAGTCATAGTTGTGAGGCTCCACTAGGGCTGAGAGCCACAAGGGAGTGGGCCGTCTGCCCTGTGCACTGGAGTGAGGCACAGCACCTGGGCCATGTCACAGCTGGCCAGCTCCAGGGCCCAGGCCTCCTCAAGTTTACTCTCTCCCCAGGTGGAACCAAGCCCAGATAGGAAAGTCAGCAATAACTCCCCCCATACCTGAGTATAAACTGTCTTTCTGCCCCCAGTCTGTGGCTAACATTCTAGCTGTGGCAAAATAATATGATCTGAGGCTTGTGCCTCATTCATTCATTGAAAATTTATTGATTGCCAGTTAGATGCATGCTCTGGGGGTGGAGAGCGATCAGAATATAGTGATAAGCAAGAATTGGTCCCTTCCCTTCTCAGCTTTAATAAGATATGCTAACCCTTGGAGCCAGTTTTCCTTCCAGGTTAGAGACAGAGCTGTTGATCCACAAAATATACTGGCCAGGGGCCCTTCCCCAGCATCTGTCAACCTACTGTGACTTCTCCATTGCCTGACTAGGGTGTGACATGCCCCTAAGTGGCCACAGAGAGCCATGTGGCCTCTGGATTATGGAGAAATGGGGCCCCCTACTGGCCAAATCCAGTCCTGACCCTGCTCACTGATTACCCAGAATCTTCTCTTCCTCATTCTTTCATTCCTTTCGTCAGCAAATATTTGATGAACATCCCCATGTCCAGGCATCTTTCTGGGCAGGGACAAGGTAGACAAGTTGTACACCCATGGAATTGATGGTAACTCTAGCTGCACGATAGACGAGAAGCAGATAATTTCTGTATGAAGAGCTGTGTTTTTTTGGTACCTGGGATCGAATTTGGGACCTTGTGCTTGTGAGGCAGGCGGTGGAACCACTGAGCTAAATCCCCGTCCCAGAAGTAGATAATTCTGATGCAGGAAAGAAAAGAATGACAGAGGAAAAGGAAGATCCTTATCAGAGCAGGTGGCCAGGGATAGACCCTTGAAAGAGGGGGAGGGATTAGCCATGTGTAGCTCTAGAAGGAATAGCAAAAGCTAGGAGTTGGGGAGTCCTTTCTGGGTTGAGTGACAGCAAAGAGACCACTGTGGCTGGACCAAGGTTAGGGGTGAAAGCGTCACAAAGTGGACAGAAGGAGAGGCAAGCAGGGAACTGGGGCGATAAAAGCTGAGCCATGGAGTTGGATTCTGTTACAAATGTGATGAAAGTTAGTGAGGGATTTCTGGATATATATATATATATATTTTTTTTTTTTTTTTTGAAACAGGGTCTTCCTATGTTCAGGCTGGCCTCGAACTCATTATGTAGCTCAGGCTGCCCTTAAACTTGCAGCGATCCTTCTGCCTCAGCCTCCCGAATGCTGGAATTACAGGTGTCACCCACTGTGCCCAACTTGTATTTATATTCTAGAACAGGGACCAGATCTGCTCCCAGGAAGTCTGTGGATAGAATTCAGAAGCTCCATGAACTTTGATTGAAGAAAATCTCTAATTTCACTATATTCTAACTGAAATGTACCATTCCTGTTATTATGAATATAGGCAACGGGCCAGAATACTAGGTAGCACTGATAGGACACACAGAGGTTTTCATATTCTCTTCTAGTTGTTGCAGATCTCTTAAAATACTGTTTTCACTCCTCATTGCTTTGAAATTATGGTGGTTATCAGACCTATTCTGGATCTTATTTATTAATATGCTAATAAAGAAGCCCACAGATTACTATATCACAATTTAAAAAGCAGTCAATGACTGTATTCCAATACAATTGATTTCATTTAAAGCCCTATATGTTTTACATACTTTTAATTCTGAGAAGAGAGTGATAAGTTTGTCAGACACCAAAGAATTCGGGGAATAAGAAAGCCTAGGACCGCCAAACATGGAGGTGCATGCCTGTAATCCCAGAACTCAGGAGGCTGAGGCAGGAGGATTGCCATGAGTTTCAGGCCAATCTGGATTACATAGTTAGTTCAAGGCCAGTCAGAGCTATGGACCCTGTCTCAAAAACAAAAACAAAAACAAACAAAGTCTGAGACTCTGTTGTATTAGATGGCTTCCTCCCAACTGCTAGCAAAGAATGAGTGGTCAAGGTAGATGGTATGGTGGCTTGGGCCAGGATGGTGGCAATGGTGGGAAGGAGCTGGTAAGAGGTGAGGATGGACTGGATGAATGGGGAGGAGGGACGGAAGGTGGGGATCAAAGCTGATCCCTGAGTCTCCATCTGATTCACTGGATGGTTAAATGTTTTTCATTTGGACTCCTTACCATAGATCCTGTGCAACCCAGCATGCACTTCCCCCAGCCTTTCCTCTCCTGCTGATTCAGAGTGAAAACCACACATCTTTTAGGCTTCTGGTGGGAAAGAGTTTTCACTCAGAGACACGATAGGAAGAGATACGTGTTAATAAATATTCTCACCAACACACTAAGGGTTATAGCAAATCAGAAAATTACAGGTAATAGCCAGGCATGGTGGCACATACCTATAATCCCAGCACTGTGGGAGGCTGGGCAGGAGGACTGCAAGTTCAAGCCTAGCCTGGCATGTTAGCAATTTAGCAAAACTCAAATAATAAATAAATAAATGGGCTGGGGATGCTGCTCAGTATGAAGGAAGGCAAACACACACAATACTGGTAATAAGACTCTGTTTCTGGTCTTATTTGTTGATTTGTTGGATTCAATTCAGTGGGCATTCAATGGGGGCTTCTCAGGCCCCATTAAGGGTTTGGAATATAAGAAGAATAAGGCACACCTCTGCTTGTTAAAGTTTCAATCTAGCAGAGGCAAAATGCACACCAGCAAATCCATTGCCTTGTGAAAAGTGCAGCACAGACTTGGATATGGTCGCACCTATAATCCCAGCACTCTGCGAGGCTGAGGCAGGAGGATCATGAGTTTAAGGGTGGGTAATTTAGCAACTTAGTGAGACCCTGCCTCAAATAAAACATAAAAAAATAACTGGGGACGTAGCTCAGTGCAAAGGGCCTGGATTAAATCCCCAGTACCACCAAGGGGAAGAAAGTACAGCACAGAGCCGGGTGGGTCTCCATTTTGTGGGGCCTGAAGAGTATACAGTTTGGAGGGCCTTTGAAAGAAAAAGAAGGGGGCCAGGGATTTAGCTCAGTGGTTCTGCCACCTGCCTCGCAAGTGCAAGGTCCCAAGTTCGATCCCCGGTACCAAAAAAAAAAAAAAAAAATTGAAAGAAAAAGAAGGAAAATCTACAGCTATCCCACCATGAATGTTCCCAGTCTCATCTGAAAGAGAAAAAGAAAAGGCCCAATATGAAACTAAAATTTAGGTCTGGGCCTTAGAAGGGCCCATCGTAAATGGAAGCCCCTGAAGCTTGAGCTTCGGTGCTTCACAACGAAGGTCGATTCACATGTGGAGGGAGACAGCCATGGGGGGTTACTGGACTGGAGGATCCAGGAGAAGGAAGGCAGAACGGACTTGGTTTTCAAGTATGTACCCTGAGGTTTTCAGAACCCTTCCCTGGAGTCCAAGATGACTGCAGTCAGAGAGAGGGAAGGGCAGAGGGCTCCCTCCTCTGCCATACACTGAGAAAGTGGAGCCCCCTCCAGGGCGCAGGCAGCAGCTTTGACCTTTTGTAAAATAAAGCAAGCCTGTTGCTCACCAATTACTGTTTGGGATGGGGACAGGACACCTGGATATTTATTTACTTTGACCAGGTAAATGTACCAGATTCACAAAATGGAGAAGGATGTACAGTGGGCTTTGTTTTTTTTTATAGTGTTCTAGATATCATCTATAAATATTCAAGCAAATACCTATACTTTTCCTTTACACAAACAGCAGCACCTCATACCCACTGTTCTGTCTCTTAAGATTTTCACTCAACAGAACATTCTGGAAATTGTTCTATATCAAGACTCAAAGAACATCCCCAATGTACGGTGATAGGAGGCTGAGGCAGAAGGTAACATAGTGGTAGCGCCGGGGATTTAGCTCAGTGGTTCCGGCACCTGCCTTGCAAGCGCCAGGTCCCGAGTTTGATCCCTGGTACCAAAAAAAAGTAAATAAAAAGAAGGTAACATAGTGGTTTAGTGAGATGCTGTCTCAAAATAATAAATAAATAAATAAAAAGGGCTGGGAGCGTAGCTCAGTGCAAAGGCCCTGGGTTCAATCTCTCCTATAAAATTCCTCCTATAACAGCATCCTTGTTCTTTTTAGTGATTGCATAGTAGTCCCCCTATTGCTGTGTGCCCAGCTGATTCCTACTCTCGCTGGAATCCCATTTGAGGCTGGGAATATCTTTCCATGGAGGTCATTTTGCACAAGTGTACATACATCCCCAAGATAAGTTCCTGGCAGTGAAACAGCTGAGTCGAAGGGCATGTAATTTGTAATTTTGATTCTCCCTCACCAGCCATGTGCAAGAGTGTTTGTTTTTCCACACTTCCACTTGGTATGTTGCACACTCTTTTTATCTTTGCTAATCTGAGAGGTAAAAATAGTACTTAGTGCAGTTTTATTTCTGTTTATCTTACTGTGAGTGATCTGAATGCACACTCATTCCAAGCTGGTTTTATCTCCTTTGTGGGCCCTCTCCAGACCAACTATGTCATTGGTTGTTTTCTTATGGATTTAAAATTGCTCTTTATGTATTAGAGAAGTGAGCCTTTTCTGTCAAGTTGCTTATGTTTTTTCCCAATTAGTTCACTTCCTGGAACATTAAATTGGTTTTTAGAATAAAGATTTTGGAATAATGAGAGGAATTGAGGGGTATGTGCCAACACCCCAAATTTCACAGAAGAAAAAAATACATAGCTTTCAACTATGCATACATAAAATTTGCAAAGTAAATGATGAAGTATCGGTCTTGGAGCATAACATATATATGCAGAGAGCTTACTGGATGCCAGGTGCGATTCTAGGTGCTGAGGATAGAGCAGTGGCCACGTGACGATCATGCTGTCATGCAGCTTATGTGAGGGTGGCTATGAGCGAGTGAATGGAAAGAGCCATACCTTGAGATGTGGAAAGTCTTATGAAGGAGATGGAATGGGGGTTCGTAAAGGGGGACACGGTGGTGGGATGATTTATGTAATTTGTGCAAGAACTGGAACCATCCCCCATAGACCAGGGAACAGTATGTGTAAAGCCCTTGAGGCAGAAAAAAGCTTGGTGCTTTTGAAAAAGAGAGAAGGGCTGAATGGCTAGAGCATAGCCAGATGGGGAGAGGACAGAAGGAGTTGAGGTCAGGGAGTCCAGCACAGGCCTTGGTTTACAGGGCCTTATAGACCAGGTGAGGGTTTTCTATTATTGTGTGTGCACGTGTGGATGAGTAATGGGGATTTTTTTTGGGAAATGTTCAAACAGACATAGAGATAGGGAGAATGATTTAATGAACCTGACATACCCATAATCCAAGTCAATAGATAGGAACATTTTTCCAATCCTACTGGCAAACAGGATTTCAATTAGACTCACTTTGAGGGGGGTGGATTTTTTTCCCTCTCCTTCTTTCCCTGCTTCATTCCCCTTAAAAACATCTCTTTACTGAAGTACAACAAATACAGAAGCATGCACAAATCATCAGTATATAACTTAATGAATACCCACAAACTGAGAAAACCTATATATGGGCACCTAGAAGCCCCTCAAACTTCCAACATGCAAATGGAACACAAACAATCATATAGGATGTTCTCTACTGTGACTAGCTTCTTTCACTCACTACATTTGGGAAATTATATTATTGGATGTCATTTTAGATCATAGCTGCTCATTCTCATTGTTGAGGCATCCATTGAATCACATTCAGTAGAATTTACCCATCCTACTGGGGCTCTCTATCTATGGGCACTGGGGCCATCTTCAGGTTGTGACTATTTCACATGGTTTGCGTGAACATTCTGGTATGTGTCTGTGGAGATCACATGTACACATTTATGGTGGTTTAAACCCCAGAGTGGAATTACTGGGTCATAAGGAGGTGTATGTTCAGTTTCGGTAGATAGTGCTTGTATGGTTTGCTAGGGCTGCTATGTATGACCAGCTGGCTGACTTACAACAGACACTTCTTGCCTCACAGTTCTGGAGGCTGGAAGTCTATAATGGTGTTGGCAGGTTTGGCTCATTCTGAGGGCTGTAAAGAAAGGATCTGTTCCAAGCCTCTCTCCTTGACTTATAGATGGTCTTGTTTTCCATGCCTGTTCACATCTTTCTTCTATCTGTGTCTTTGTCCAAATTTGCCCTTTCTTTGAGGACATTGGTCATAATGGATTAGAGCCCACTCCAGTGGCCTCATTTTACTTTGATCACTAGCAAAGACCTTATCTCCAAATAAGGCTCTGGGGGTTAGGAGTCCATCATATCTTTTTTCAACCCATAAAGGTGGTTTTATCAATTTACACACCCACTGTTTTCTGAGGATTTTAAAGCTAATTCCAGACACAATATAATTTGCCTTGGGCCCTTCTGGGACCACCTACTTGGGACTCTCTGGTATCCCCTGTATGAGAGAAGCCTCCGGGTGCCTCAGAGTGCTATTAGGACTGGTGGACTGTCCTTCACTGCCTAGTGCTAGGTTGCCTCCTTCCTGGTTTCAGCCCCTGGTGGCTCAGATAATGCAGAGAGGGAGGAACCCTGCCAGGACTTAGACTGTCTTTCTGTCCATCTCCTCCCTGCCAGGACATACAGCAGCTACTCCAGCTCCAGCAGTTAGTGCTTGTGCCAGGCCACCACCTCCAGACACCTGCTCAGTTCCTGCTGCCACAGGCCCAGCAGAGTCAGCCAGGTAAAGCCCTACCAACTGCCTCTCTGATGCCTCCACCGGTCTTTCTTTATCTGCCCCCTCACCCTGTGTGTTCCTCCTCATCTCCCCAGGCCTGCTACCAACGCCAAATCTATTCCAGCTACCTCAGCAAACCCAGGGAGCTCTTCTGACCTCCCAGCCCCGGGCCGGGCTTCCCACACAGGTGAGATTGTCTACTGAATGTGCCAGGCTAAGCTGGCAACAGGGCCAGCCAAGGACTGGAGGAGTGGGGGTGGTGTGGGGGGCAAATCTCCTCTCCCTTGGCCCACTCCACAGCCACAGGGCCAAGACAGCAATTGGGGAACCTGGGGCCCAGACTACTCTGCCACTGATTTGCTGTGGGACCTCAAGTAAGGCACATTTCCTGTCTAGGTGAGCTCCTTCCTCTAGAGAACGAGGGGAATTGAACCAGACTAGGGTCTTAACCCTTTCAGGCACATGGACTCCTTTGAGAATCTGATGAAAGATTTAGTTCTGATCCCCATTTCCCCAAAATGTATACAAACACACACAATTTCAGAAGGTTGCAAGCCTTTAGGTTAGGAATGCCTCAGAGGTCTCTTTTAGCAGAGAACTGGAGAGTTCTCTGAGCCCTATTTGGCTTTTGCCAACTTAATTCCCAGGAAGTGCCAATTTTTAGCTTCTCTTCAGAAACCAGAATATCTGGCAAGACTGGGCCATCATGTGGGGACCCTTAGGTGGGATCCCAGCTCTCCAGGCACCTCAGTGTTCTACTGCATAGACTCTAAAGCCTTTTGGTTTGCTGCCTGGGTTTTAGATTTTAAGAATCTTTTGATATCCTTTATGCATTTAAAATTTTTCCTACTCATTTTTTTATAGCCCTTTCAAAAATATATGAGGGCTGGGCCGGGGATTTAGCTCAGTGGTGCTGCTGCCTGTCCTCCAAGTGCAAGGACCCAAGTTCGATCTCTGGTACCAAAAACAAAACAAAAATAAAACAAAACAATATATGAGGGCTGCGGGAGTGGGTGAATAGCTTAGTGGTAGAGCATGTGCTTGGCATGCTTGAGGCCCTGGGTTCAATCCCCAGCACCAAAGCCAAAAAATACATGAACTATTTCAGAAAGACTAGAAAGTTGAGAGGCCAGTCCAGGTCTTGGCTGCAGTGCTGAAATTCAATAACGCTTTGAAAGTCAAGGTGTTCTAATAACATTGGTGCTAAAAACTGCCCTATCTGACATGAAGTAGCATGTGACTTTTTCTTATCTCCCTTGGTGTGATATCCCTGCTACTGCAGAACTACTAATGTGTCTCATTATGAGGTGACCCTTGACCCTGATTGGGGGGGGTCACACTCTCTCTAATTTGTGCTCTAGATAGGCCTCCTAAAATCTGAAAAACTTTTGATTTCCGCAAAACATCCGGGACCTCAGGGGTTTGGATCATCAAGGACCTGGGAGACAGACCTCCCTGCACCCACCACCGACCTTTTACTTTCAGGGCAATGGAGCATTACAGACAGAGCTGTTGCTTCATTGTCAGTGCCCCTAATTGTCCTCACTGTCCATTTTAAAATCCTTTTACATTATTTGCTATGTACTAATTTTTTAAGACTTATATTTTAGACCAACTTTATTTTTTTATTTTTTTATTTTTTTTTTGGTACCAGGGATCGAACTCGGGACCTTGCGCTTGTGAGGCAGGCACCAGGACTACTGAGCTAAATCCCTGGCCCGTGTGTTTTTTTGGGTTTTTTTGGTACCAGGGATTGAATTTGGGACCTTGTACTTGCAAGTCAGGCACTGGAACCACTGAGCTAAATCCCCGGCCCTAGACCAATTTTAGACTCACAGCAAAGCTAAATGGAAAATCAAGATCAAATATACCTTCTGCCACCCATGTGCTGGCTTCCCCATTGTCCACATTCTCAGTCTGAGTGGTGCATGTATTACAGACCAGGCACGTACACCGACACACCATTCTTACCACAGTTCATCGCCTGAACATTGGAGTTCACACTTGGTGTTGCATATCCTGTGGGTTTCGACAACCAGCTTATTTCAAACCTGATTCTCCCACTACCCCAGTAAGCAGGCAGAACAGCAGTGATGGTTTCCATCCATAGAGGGAAAAGTGGGGCCCAGGGAGATTAAGAAGCTTACCCCAACTACCCAGAAGTACAGTGGCAGAGCCAGTCCTTACTTCAAGGCTGGTGAAGAGGAAAATGAAACCCCTGCTCCCTGCTCCAGAGAAAGAGTGCTTGGCAAAGAAGCCAGCTGTTCCGTCCAAGAGTTTGCAAGCTCAAAGGAATGTGCAGGGTTCTAGGCATTGCCCCTTGTGAGGCTGCAGTCAGACGTTTAGCAGATGGACCATGAGTGTGGAGAGGCCTCCTTGGGCAGGCGGAGGGGTCTGCAGGAAAAGGCTGGACTGTGGGGAGGGTGTGGGGACCACACAGCCATTGCTCAGCATCACCCTGCTCCTCCGTCCTGCATCCCACTCACCTGCCTGCCCCACCAGGCCGTGACCCGCCCCACGCTGCCCGACCCGCACTTCTCATACCCGCAGCCCCCTAAATGCTTGGAGCCGCCATCCCATCCAGAGGAGCCCAGTGATCTTGAGGAGCTAGAGCAGTTCGCCCGAACCTTCAAGCAACGCCGCATCAAATTGGGCTTCACGCAGGTCTGGGACTACCTTGCCAGCTGGGCAGTGGGCAGTGTGAGGGGCAGTGTGGCCTGCTGGTTGGCAGGACAGCCCAGTGCCAGAAGGCCCTGCCCTGACCTCTGCCCCATTTCCACCCCACTGGCCCAGGGTGATGTGGGCCTGGCCATGGGCAAGCTTTATGGCAATGACTTCAGCCAGACAACCATTTCCCGCTTCGAGGCCCTCAACCTGAGCTTCAAGAACATGTGCAAACTGAAGCCCCTCCTGGAGAAGTGGCTCAATGATGCAGGTGAGACTGGGCTGAGACTCCCAGGTTAGGGAGGCAGGAGGAGGGCAGGGGGTGGTGCCTTCTGAAGCCCACGTCTTCTCCCTGGCACAGAGACTATGTCTGTGGACTCAAGCCTGCCCAGCCCCAACCAGCTGAGCAGCCCCAGCCTGGGTTTTGATGGGCTGCCTGGCCGGAGACGCAAGAAGAGGACCAGCATCGAGACGAATGTCCGCTTCGCCTTAGAGAAGAGTTTTCTAGCGGTGAGACCTCACCCTCTGGGGTGGCCAGAGGGGTGGCACCAGAAAGGGCCGGAACTAACCAGCCCTCTGTCCACAGAACCAGAAGCCTACCTCAGAGGAGATCCTGCTGATTGCCGAGCAGCTGCACATGGAGAAGGAAGTGATCCGTGTCTGGTTCTGCAACCGGCGCCAGAAAGAGAAGCGCATCAACCCTTGCAGTGCAGCCCCCATGCTGCCCAGCCCGGGCAAGCCGGCCAACTACAGCCCCCACCTGGTACTGAGAGCCCTGTGTGGGTGGGGAGGACAAGCTGGACAGGCAGGCACCTGTGTGAAGCAAACCTACCTGATTGTCCAGAGCCTACCACTGGGGCCAAGAGAGTTGCTCTTGAAGATAGGCTGTCACATAAGGAGCCCAGTCACACAGGGACACGCATTTTCCAGGTCTTATGTGGGTAACACACACACACAGATGCACACTGACAGAGCCATTTATCACAGGGACATAGCCACGCAGGGATGGACACAGACACCCAGGGCATGGTCCAGGTAGAGATACTCAAGTATCCACACAGAGACTGGAAGAGGTGCTTGCTCACCTGGCAGGCACATCACTGCTCCCCTGGGGTTCCTTCAGGCTCACAGCTACACACAGGCCTGCTTGGTATTGCATATATCAGGAACAGCCTTTATTCTATCCCTATATTTCAATTCATGGAAAGAGCTATGGTGCTCCAGAGAAGAGTCCCCGGCCCCAGGGTTATGTAGGAAGGAGGGACCCTCTAAACTGAGTCATAAAGGATAAGAGAGTTAGCCAGCCACATGGAAAACAGCCTCCCAGGTGAAGAGATTGGTTTGCACAAAAGCCTAGATACCAGAGTGCCAGGCCTGCTTGGAGCGCTCCAGTGCTGTTCAGTGTGGTTGGAGTTACAATTTATGTGAGTGAACGTCACCAAATTTCATAATGATTTTGAACCATGGGCAGAAGGGAGCTGAGGAGGACTTCTAAGTTGGGGAGGGAGAGAGTTAAATTCCACAAGCCTTCTGGGACTGATAAAAAAGGTGAGACTGTAGGCAGGGAAGCCAGGAAGGAGGCCAGAGGATGATCCCAGAAAATCAAGTATCATGGCATTCTAACACTGACACAAAGATCTGGATCAGTTTATTCTCAAGCTCCCTACACATACACAAAGACACACTTCAGGCCTGCTCCCTCCTTGCCTGGGGGCTCCCACCAGACCGCTTGCTTGCCAGCCCCACCCTTAACAGGGCAAATATGTTTACTGTAGGAGAACTGAGACAGTTGCTCTTCAGGTGTAGTCACTGTGGACAGGATACTACACTTTAGCCAGCCCGGGTAGAGTCAGATGGGAAGTGGGAGCCCCTCTCTGTGGAGAATTATTCCTTCCTGCTTGTGGTTCAGGATCACCTAGGGCAGTGATGGCAAACCTTTTAGAGACTGAGTGCCCAAACTGCAACCCCAAATCCACTTATTTATTGCAAAGTGCCAACGCTACAATTAAACTTAAATACTGAGGTTTTAGTTTAGCAAAAAAACAACTATTATCTGATGACAGGTTTGCCACCACTGACCTAGGGTAAATGTGAGGGAAGATGTGATGGAAAATAGATTGTATTCAAAGCCCCCCACCCCATCCTGGGGCCAGGGCAGTGAGTGTTCTACGTCCAGGAAGCACCAAGGGGGCTACTAGGAAACAGTGGCCTAACTGTACGACTTTCCTCTCTCCCCAGGTCACACCCCAAGGGGGCGCAGGGACCTTACCATTGTCCCAAGCTTCCAGCAGTCTGAGCACAACAGGTCAGGGAGGGCAGAAGCTGGTGAGGGGGGCTGGGAGGACATTGCATGGGCTGCAGCCTAAGGTTCTCCAGTGGCTCTGGGTGGCATGGGCTTCAAGGCTGAGTCTGGAGGTGTGGGGGGCAGGGGAAAGACTGAGGGCAGACCCCACTCCTCTGTCACCAGAGCAGCTGGACTCTAGTATGCTACATGATTTCCTGTGAGAAAAACATGGGGTTGCTAAAACGTTTCTATAAGCTGTGTGAACTCAAGAAGTTACTTTATTTCTTTGAGCCTCAGTTTTTAAAAAATTATTGCGAATGTATAACACATACAGAATGTATATATACATACAAGACTGTAGGGGCTGGGAGTGTAATTCAGTGGTACCTCACTTACCTAGCACATAAAAGGCTCTAGGTTCAATCACTAGCACAGGAAAAAAATTACACACACAAACACACACACACGCCCCATATTGCCCTCTCAGGTTAAGAAATAATAGCTGGAGGTTTATAAAGTAGCAAGAGGATGATGCCCAGCACTGTTCTAAGTGCTTTATGAAGTATATTGACTGCTGGATATAGTGGTCCATGCCTACAATCCCAGCTACCCAGGAGGTAGAGGCCGGAAGATTTGCAAATTCCAGCATAGGAAATTTAGCAAGACTTATCTAAAAAAAACAAAGCAGGGCACCGTGGTGCATGCTTCTAATGCCAGCATTCTAGAGGCTGAGGCAGGAGGATCATGAGATTTTTTGTTTTTGCTTTTGTTTTCTAGTTTCTTTAAGACAGGGTCTTGCTGTGTAGTTCAGGCTGGCCTCGAACTCATGGCGAGCCTCCTGCCTCAGCCTCCTGAGTGCTGGGATTACAGGTGTGCACCAACACACAAGCTAAGGAAGATCATGAGTTTGAGGCCAGCCTGGATTATAGAATGAGTTCAAGGCCAGCCAACTATACTACATAGTGAGGCCTTGTCTCCAAAAAACCCCCAAAAGGTAGATTGATTTATTTCTCACATCCATTTAATGAGATAGGTTCTGTTATCCCCATTTTCCAGATGAGGGAACTGAATGGCAGAGAGATTAAGGCACGCACCCAAGGACCTGGAGTGTCAAGCAGGGACATGACAGAGCCAGGAATCTCTGTCCCTACCAGGCTACTCTGGCCCTCCCCACTCCCCGTGCTACCCAATCCTGAACTGCCAAGTGTGTCTGAAGCTTGCGCCCCCTCCCTGGCCCCTAGAGAGAGCCATCAGGCTTTGTGTCCTGGGTGTCCCTTTTCCTGTGTGTGTCAATGCAGTGCAGAGCACAGGCTCAGCAGTGGCACTGCTCCTACTAAGATTACTGTGATCACTGTACCCAGGCCAAGGCACCCGGAGATGGATCTGGGCTGTGGGAAGAAGGGCAGGACGTTTAGGTCTGTTCTAGCTGAGAAGATACAGAGTGAGGCGGGGGGATGGTGACAAGCAGGGCTTGACCCTGGCTGCCTCCATGGGGAAGCTGAAGACCCCATCTCTGTCTCTCTCTGCCAGTTACTACCTTATCCTCAGCTGTGGGGACACTCCACCCCAGCCGGACAGCTGGAGGGGGTGGGGGCGGGGGCGGGGCTGCGCCCCCCCTCAATTCCATCCCCTCTGTCACTCCCCCACCCCCGGCCACCACCAACAGCACAAACCCCAGCCCTCAAGGCAGCCACTCAGCTATCGGCTTGTCGGGCCTGACCCCCAGCACGGGGTAAGTATGCAGTTACTGGTGGGAGGCTGTGGGGAGAAGCAGGGTCACTGTTGCTTCCAGGGTGGGGAGCTGCACCCCAGTCCTGCCACGGGTTCTCGCCCTGCTAACTCCTCTGCTTTGCTCTTGCAGAAGCACAATGGTAGGGTTGAGCTCCGGGCTGAGTCCAGCCCTCATGAGCAACAACCCTTTGGCCACTATCCAAGGTGCGTGCTGCCTCATGTCACTCCCATCGCCACCAGTCCTGCTCCCCTGGGGCCCCGAGCCCCCCATTGCTGCTCCAGCCACGCCATCCCGCCCCTGCTCACTGCATCGCTTGCCTCTTCATCCCCATCTTGCCTTTGGGGAAGGTGTGAGGGGTGCTGACGGGGGCACTGGGAAGGACCGGGAGATAGCTGGGGCGCTCCGGCAGGACCCCAGGAGGCGAAGGTCTCCCCTAGCCTGGCGTGCCCCCAGCCCAGCCTCTTTCTCTCCCCACCAGCCCTGGCCTCTGGTGGAACCCTGCCCCTTACCAGCCTTGATGGCAGCGGGAACCTGGTGCTGGGGGCAGCCAGCGCAGCCCCAGGGAGCCCCAGCCTGGTGACCTCGCCACTCTTCTTGAACCACGCCGGGCTGCCCCTGCTCAGCGCCCCCCCAGGCGTGGGCCTAGTCTCAGCAGCAGCTGCAGCCGTGGCAGCCTCCATCTCCAGCAAGTCTCCTGGCCTCTCCTCCTCATCCTCTTCATCCTCGTCCTCCTCCACTTGCAGCGAGGCAGCAGCACAGACCCCTGCAGGCCCAGGGGGGCCGGAGGCAGGGTCCAAGCCCGAGTGAGGACCCACCATGCCTCCCCTCCCACTCCTCTGACCCCCACCTTGGTTCCACGCCTGGGAAGAGGGCGAAGAGGCCACTGGTAGGGGTACAGCGGGTCCTTGGAGCAGGAGTAACAAGGGAGGAAAGACCAAAACTACCAACCAACCAAGCGGAAAAAAAAAAGAAAAGAAAGAAACTAACCAACAAAAAAGAAAACCAAAAATAATCACAACAGAAACCAGCTGCCCCAAAGGGACCAGAGGTGAAAAACAAACCAAAAAAACCAAAAACAAAAAAATTCCCCACAAAATCAAACCAAAAACCAGTTGCGAGCCAGACCTTAGAGTGCTCACCCTCACTGCTATGACACCAAATAAGAACCCCAGCCAGGCACAGAGCAGCCTCCTGCAGGTTGGACCTCATGCTGCTGAGCCCTGGCTGTGGGGTCAACCCCCAATCTTGCCCCTCCCAGTGAGGGTGGAGAAGAAAAAAGAGAATGTGCCAGCCTGCTGACTCCAGCTTCAGCCCTGGGCCAGTAGAGACAGGGCACAATCTAGGGCAGAGGGCCTGGGCCCAGAACCATCCACCAAATGTTCTTTTCCAGAAGGTGAAAGAGAAAGGGCCTGAACAACCTTACACCAAATATTCAGTAGCTTCATCCAAAGGATGTACAGAATTTTTAGCATTGTGCTTAACGGAATGTGTCCCTATCATGTGTCCCCACCCCCTTCCTTGACCCACAGCTCTCCCCACCTGGGCAGGAGGTCTTGCTTTAACCTCCTTCCTCCTCCCAGCCCGGGAAGAGTTCAGGAAAAGGCCTGGGGATGACTTTTTAACCCCTGTACCTCTCCCTTTTTCCTTTGAAGGGTGGGCTAGGCCATTTTGCCAAGTTCAGCTCCCACAAGTCCCTCCTCAACCCTGTCACCCTTTCTTGCTCTGGAATCTACCCCTTCCCCAGCCTATGGGAAGGTGGACATTTCAGGCAAAAGGAGATGAGGTGAGGACATTCAAGTTGTCTTTTTTTCCATCCTGTCTGTCAGTTTCCCTGAAAAAAATATTCATATTCCAGTGCCTATCCGTGGGATCCTTCACGTTCTTTGACATTAACCAGAAACCAAAAAGAAGACTCACCTCGCTCCACCCACCCTGTGCCCCTCTGACACTGGCAGATGCCTCTCCCTCCCCCACATGCACACACGCACGCACGCACCCCAGTGGTGGGTTCCTCCAGATGGCAACCCCATCAGGGTCCATGTGGTGGGGACAGTGCCATGACCTGTGGTCCCCATTCAATAGGGCGCTCTGGTGGCTACCATTCCCATGAGACCTCCATGAGTCTTGGCTGGACCCTGCATTTGCCTAGCCCTGGACACATCTCAACAATGGACAGAGAATCGCCGCTGGGAGCCACCTTGCCCTCCTGCTATTATGGAGGCCAACAAAGTTTTGAACCAAAAACAAACAAACAAACAAAACAGAAAACCAAACAAACAATAAATTAAAACTAGAAAAAAAAGAATTTATATATATATATATATATATATATATTTAAGGGAAAGAAGATGAGGACTCTTCAAGAATAAGAAGGAGCCGCGAGGTGGAGCCAAGCCCCTGCACCAGTGGTCCAGGCCCTTGGTCCCCAAGGCGGATGGAAGGAAGGATGCTTCTTTCTCTTCACAAATACCTCATGGACGTTGTCTTCGGGAAAGCCGGAGTGGGGGGCGGCTGGGGCAGGGCCTGTCCCTCAGCCAGGGTGGACGGAAGTGGGTGGGCGGGGCTGAGAGAGGGTGTCAGGGACAGGGATGAAGAGCCTCAAACTCCCCGCCCCCCCAATCAACTGAAAAAGCTTTAAAAAAAAAAGACAGGAAAAAAGGAAGAAAGCAAAAAGAATGGACAAAGGAAAACTAACAATTTTTGGGTGGTTTGATTCCTCCTTTGATTTCTTTTTCTGTTCTCTTCTGTCTCCTCCCCTCTCCTTTCTCTTCACTCTTCCTTCACTCTTCTCTCACCTCTCTCAATCTTGTTCTTTCTGTGTCTCTCCTCAAACCAAAGTGTTGCTGTGAAGGACGCGAGCCATTGAAATCAGAGTGGCCCCCGGCCCTGGCTGGGCAGGAGCAGAGGGAGGGGAGAGCCCGGCGACGGCCAGGGCAGCCTCCGTGCTTTCTGCTGGACACTCCGAGGAGAGGCAGACAGAGTCCCAGGCCTCAGCATTCTCTTTTCTTCTGGTCTCCCTTCTCCCACCCAGGAAACGAAACTATCAGGCTGGGCCACAGAGGCAGCAGAGACTCAGCCGTCGCAGGGGCCTCGGGTGCCTTGTCTGGGCAGTGATGGAGTGGCCGCCCCTCCCACCCCTGGCACCGATGGGGCCTGGCACCTCGTCAGCCCATCCTTGCTGGAATGTAAGCATCTCCACTGAACTGACTCCCTGCCCTCACCCTACCTCTGAGTTTGTCCATTTTGATTTCCTGAAAAGGGACTGGCAAGAGGGCCTGGGCCCCCACCCAAGGGTAGAAAGGAGGCCAAGGGCTCCTGACCAGATAGGAAGGACATTTGAGCAGAACAGAATGAAAGGAATTACAACCAAAAACCCCCTCCGAGAGGACAGGCAGCATGGAAGGCATGGTGGAGATGACTCAAATAAAAACTATGATGATTCTAGACCAAAAAAAAAAAAAAAAATGGAAAAAAAACAGGAAAGAAAAATCCAGGACTCACTACCACCCACTTCATCCTGCTTCCTCCCCATCTAGTCCCACCACCTGGGACCTTTCCCCACCCCAGTGGGAGTGGGGCAAAGAGAGGAGGAAGCAGAGCAGGGCTGGCGCAATGCCCTGACATTGGTGGAGGGACCCCTGTGCAGCTGGGGGTGATGGGGACCCTCCCCATCCAACCCCCAAAACTGGGAAAAGAAAAACAAGAAAAAAGAAAATCCCTGGGAGGGGGGAAAATAACCAAATCCCAAGCTTTAACTACAGCTGTGAAACCAAATATTGGGAAGGGGGTGGGAGGGAGGGAGGGGGAGGTGAGCCCCAGGTCTCCCCCCTGGGACCCCCTCCCCTGAGGACTCGAGATAAGGCACCAAATACCTCATAGAACTTTAATGTTAAAAAAGGAAACCAAATATCGTTGGCTGGGGGCCAGCCAGGGCAAGGGGCTGGGGCCTGGAAGAGCCAGGGTTGGGAAGGTGATGGGGGAATTCCTGCCCCCCACCCCCACCTATCCCTTCCACTCCAGACCCCCGTCTCGACTCCGGGAAACAAAACTATCTCATCGTTTTTATTTTGTGGTCTGTACAGAGCCTGTGTCCGTGTGTCTGTGTGTGAGCGAGTTGGAGGGCTGGGGAGCTTTAGGTGGGGATGGGGAGGAGACCCCAGGCCAGGCTCTGGGCTAGCTCAAGATGTCAGGTGGGGGGCCAGGGGCCTGGGCTAGAGAGAAGTCAGTGGACCAGGGCAAAAGGGAGCCCTGTGAATTTCCCTTCTCCCAACCCCTGACCTTCCGCTTAAAGGAGGGACAGAGACTGGGTCTATCCCAAGAGTGGGCCTTTTAGTTGTGCCAAAACAAAAAAAAGATGCCAGTAACTAAACCACCTCTCTGTTCTCTTCTTGGGGAGGGGCCAGGGTAGAGTCCTTGAAGTGGAAGGAAAGGGCTGGAAGTGTGTATGGGGCTGGGTAGTGACAGGGACCCCCAAGTCTTTTGAGAAGTTGGGGTTGAGATCAGAAAGGTATGAGTTTTCCACACATCTCCCTGGGAAAGGCCAAGAGCGCGTCTCTAGGCCCAGCACCCTGGGAAGATCTAGTGAGGCACTAGCCAAGTGGGGGGACTCTTGACTATTTTCTGTCACCCACCCCAGGGTGCCTCTCTCTTCCTCTAGCCCAGAGTGGGGGGTACTGAATGAGAGAGAATGAGACAGACTGAGCAAGATTGAGACACGCGGGCCCCCACCGGTCTCTGAGTGGGAAAGGCAAGTGAGAGAGATAAAGGCCTCCAAGAGAAAAAAGAAACAAACCAAAGATTTAACCATTAAAAAAAAAAAACCCACAGACAACTCCGCTACCTTTTTATACGTTGGAAAAAAAAAGTGAAAAAAAATTTAAAATAAAAATTTAAAAAAATACACAAAAACTCCAAGCCGCAGTTCCTTCATGCGGTTTAAACTTTGACCTCAGCAGTCTCCAAAGCAAGACGATGATGACAAAGGCGGAAATAAAAAGAAAAAATAATGTATATTTTTAAGTATTTGTCCTTGAGATGTTAGTTCCTTTGTAAACAAACAAACAAAGGAGAAAAAAAATCCAGAGAGAAGTGTTGCTGGGATGGAGACAACTATTTACTATGTCTGTGACCCCTCCCCTCTGCCTCCCTTCCCTCCTCCTTTCCTTTCCTCTATCCCCACTGCCCTTCCCTTAATCTGTCCCCCAAGCCCTGGGGCCCGGTATTTATTTATTTATATAATTGCAGGGTGACAGGTGCCTCTCTAGACAACTTGTAGAGGGCCTTTGGATCATGGTGGGGTGGGGAAACAGGTAGGGAGTCTTTAGGAAAAAGCAGGGGCCTGATCTTTGATCAGCTCCTCTAGTTCCTTTTTGGCTTCTTACCCCACTCCTGCCACCATCACCTCCCAAATCCAGGACTGCATTGGGGCAAGGTGACCACCCACCTTGTAAAGATCTGATTGGCTCAGCCCTTTCCAAGGTGGGTGCCTCTCATCTACTCACTTTGACCAGGTTGGAATGGGGTGGGGAGACTTAAGGGTGGCAAGTAGTGGGCAAGGGAGATGAGGAAGCGGCATCCACAAACTGAGTACGTCCTTGAGGACACCTGCCTTTCCTCTGTTCCCACCAGGTTAGCCTCCCCTTTCAGTTGTCTGACCCTTGTGTTGGTAGCCCCTCCTCTCCCATCCCGTACCCCCTTCCCTGTCTCTTCTCGTGGTAGCGGGTTAGCGTTTCAGTGTTCTTAACTCCAATCTGCTTGTTCATTGTACAATGTGCTTCTTTTAAGGCCCCATTTTTGTAACTTGAGTGTGTCATTCATCTGAACAACAAACATCAAAAAATAAAAAATTAAAAACTGTACAGGAAAAAATGATGCCTGCTTTCCTTTGGTCTCCAGACACTCTGTGGGAAAGACGGTGAGGAAATCAAGGTATGGGGTAGGGATATGTGAGCTGGAGATGGGAGAATCTTCTTTTACTTTTATTTTGGGGACCAGTGATCGAACTCAGGACCTTGCACTTATGAGGCCAGTGATGGCACCACTGAGCTAAATCCCTGGCCCGGGATGGGAGAATCTTGCTTGTGTTCAATAATAAATGTTTTGAAGGCTTGAACAATTTTTTTTTTTTCACCAATAAAAAAACTAAGTCTTGAACTTAGGATGAAATTCGAATTCCTGCATTCAAGTCTGAGTTTTGCCATCTTATATGATCTTTGTTATGTGAGTTTCATTCTTCCTAGCTGTATGACTGGGACATGGGGTTGGGAAAATTAAATGAGATGCTTTGAGTGTTTAGGATGGACTCATCTCCAGCACGCTGTCTTTAATGAAACTATGGGAAGTGGAGAAAACTAGCAAGTACTTTCCCACTTTCATCTTGGATGCTTCCCCAGAGAACTAAAAAGACCCTTTAAAACCAGATTTTGAGGCTGTCTAGTGGTACAATATATGCACTGCCACCCCTTCCTTTTTAGAGGTACATCAACTCTTACTCAAATTGTGCCCATCTTGAATAAATCATTGGCAGGAGTAACAACAGGCCAGGCCAGATCCCCATGTCACCACTGAAAATCAGAAATGGTCTTAACAGTCTGAGAAACCTATTGCTACTGTTTCATCCTTTTGAGATCCAGCAAACCCAAGTGAAGGCTAGAGGAACAGGGGAACAGGAAGAGTTGGGAGAGGGGTCTGATAATTTAGTAAGATAAGATAAAAAATATTAGCACTGCCTTGTTCTGGCAAGAGTAACACGCTCACAATGGGACCATAGTGTGTATGTCTCAAAGCTGGGTGGCTTGACCCACTGGTGATACATGCTTAACTATCCTGTCGGGCAGCTTATTAATTTTATTAGTAAAGTCCTCGCATGTGCACGTCATGAGTTTGATCCCTGGTACCAAAAAAACAAAAACAAATTTTATTAGTAAAGAGACCAATAAAAGTGATTAAATCCATTTGTACTACCAATGGCACAGGCCACCCAATGGGACAGTCATGCATGTACCACCGGTGGCTAAAGCCAGCAGGAACATGTTAAAAGAAAAAACAAGGACTTAGGATGTAGCTCAGTGGTAGAGCATATGCCTAACATGTATATAAGGCCCCAGGTTCCATTCCCAGCATAAAAAGAAAAAAAGCCCCTCTTCAACTTTTTTTTCTTTTCAACTCTTAAAGACAAATCAGCAGGGATGGAGTTTCAGAATAGTATGCCAACAGCGCACTCCTATAATCCCAGCACTCTAGGAGGATCACAAATTTGAGTCCAGTGTGGGCAATTTAACAATTTAGTGAGACTCTATCTCAAAATATACAAGCTGGGGATGGTGGCACACACCTGTAATTCAGAACTCAGGAGGCTAAGGCAAAGGGATTGCTGCGAGTTTGGGGCCAGCCTGGGCTACACAGTGAGTTCAAGGACAGCTTGAACTATGTGGCAAGATTCTGTATTTAAAAAAAAACAAAACAAAAAATCCTTCCCCAAATGAATATAAAAGTACAAGAGGGCTGGGGATATAGCTCAGCGGTGCAGCGCCTGCCTGGCAAGTGCGAGGCCCTGGGTTCGATTCCCGGTACCAAAAAAGAAGTGAAAATAAATAAATAAATAAAAGTACAAAAGGGCTGGAGATGTAGCTCAGTGTGAATGTTCTGGGTTCAATCTCCAGTATTAAAGAAAAATAAAAAAAGCATGGTGAAGATCTTTCCAGCCTCCAGTGTCCAGGGTGGTATAGTCAACCCTATATACCAGTGGTGATCAACCTATGACATGCGTGCCGCAGGTGTTTGTTATCATTCAAAGCTCTAGAAGGTTCACCATCACTGTTTTTTTTTTTTTTGGTACCGGAGATTGAACTCAGGTCCTTGTGCTTGCGCAGCAGCCAGTGAAACCACTAAGCTAAATCCCTGGCCCTGCCATCACTGCTATGGACCATCCTGTGACAGGGAGTTGGCACACTTGAGGGGTACCCTGGGAGCACTGCCTCAACTACATATCCACCTGTAACTATCGAATGTGTGCATTCTACATGTCCCACCTTCTACAAATACTCTTGGGCCTCCTCTTGTCAAAAATATATTCGGAGGGCCAGGGATTTAGCTCAGTGGTTCTGGTGCCGGCCTTGCAAGCACAAGGTCCCAAGTTTGATTCCCGGTACCAAAAAATAAACAAAAACAAAAACATATTGGGAAGTGGACATAGTGCCACACACCTGTAATCCCAGCACTCTGGGAGGCCGAGAAAAGAGAATTCCAAATTCCAGCCCAGCTTAAAGAGACCCTGTTTCAAAATAAAAGGGAAGGGGCTGGGGATTTAGCTCAGTGGTTCCACCACCTGCCTCACAAGTGCAAGATCCTGAGTTCAATCCCCAGGACCAAAAAAGAAAAAGAAAAAAGGGAGGTAGGGTGGTAGATGCAGCTCATTGTGAAGGCTCTGGGTTAAATCTCCAGTACTGCTTAAACAAAAAACCTGAACAAACCAAAATAAAACAATGAATTGGACACAAATGGAGCAGTGTTCTAGCCCCTATTTTGCTTTCACAAAACCCATTCATAATTTGCAGTGTACAAAATGCTGACTCCTGAATCTTATCCTAGATGTGTGGAATCCAAACCCCAGGGGAATTGCCCCCACCACATACACACTCACACTAAAGCTTGAGAACTTTTGCCTGTCCGCTTTGAACATCAGCATCCAACAAGTGATTAGTGCTTTTTTTTAGGACAAAGGTTCAACGACAGTCTGTGAAGTTTCAGTAGGGTAATAGGGAACAAGTCCCCTGAATTTATAAATGTGTTTGCACACTTAAAACTTTCCTCAGAGAAGTCTAAGCTTTTATTATAGAGTCCAAAACAGAACAATGGAGGGAGAGTTACTCCACCGCCACAGAGCTATTCTCTGCTGAAAGTACCTTTTATCTTGTGCCCAAACAGCATCCTAGTAGACAGCACCCTCTATTGTCCCTTTTCTTCATTCTGCCTGATTTTAATCTGGTTTTGCAGAGATAAATTTTTCAATTGTACTAAGCACTTATGTGACATGACTTTCAGGATATTACAGCTTTTTGAGAAGGGGCAGTTCAGGAATGTTTTTTTTCCTGGGAACCAGGGGATGGATTTGGCATGCTAGGCTACAATGGCTCAAGTGCTTCCTGCAGGGTATGTGGTTACTAAAGATGGTGTCCATGATCAACACACCCTGGTTGGAAACAAAATGCTCAATAAAGAACTAATCTTCATTAGGAGCTGCTAGAACACTAAATGCATAAAATGCTTTTTCTTTTTGAGATTAAAATAAGCATGTTGTTTAAAAGTTAGTAAAGAAGCAGTGGAGTTTGAAGAGCTGACTTCTAGTTCTGGTTCTATTGCCTGTGTGACCTTGGTAATTTTATTCCCTCTCTGACCTTTCTTATTTAAGCAACAGATTAAACCAATGGTTTTTCAAACGATGTCCTAGAGCATCTGTCCCCACAGAGGGCCAAAGACCTGAAGGAGGTGAAGGGGGTAGAGTAATAGGGAAGCTCAGCAGGCAGGTCTAGGTCTTTCCTTTCCCTGTGTCAATACCAAACTTCCCTTTTACCTCTCATGTACTGGGGTTCCAAGAGTTCTTTCCAATAGAAAGACCTTGAAAAATCTTGGGGAGTCTTAGAGGCAAGACTAGCAGAGCAACTGAGCCACCAGCCACAAGCTTCCCAATCTTGCTTCTACTGCCTTCCTCCAACTATGTCAAAGAAGCAGAGCAAAGAAAAAACCATACGGGTGGTTAAACTAAATGAAACCATGCTTAAATTTAAGCCCTTCTGTCTGTGGAGCTGACAAGGCAAGTCACCTCAATGCTTTTGACTTCAGATGCTTTCCCTGCAAAACGTTCTCTTCATGGGATAATGTAGTATTATTTAACATAATGTAAGAAAGTACTTGAGACACACTAAAAATTCAAACACTGGCCAGCCAGCCAGCCTAGCACTCCCTCTTCCCCAAAACAAAAATCTATTTGGCCCCGGGGATTTAGCTCAGTGGTTCTGCTGCCAGCCTTGCAAGTGCAAGGTCCCAGGTTTGATCGCCTGGTATGAAAAAACCCCGAAAACCCAACAAAAATCTATTGGCTATGCCAATGTCCAATTCCAACTGGCAGCGGCAGCAGGGGGTGGTGGTGGTGGAATGGGAGGGTGTTCAAGGAACCTCATGTTTCCTACCCCAGCTATACACACTATTCTCCGACTCCACTGCTGGGTCTGGCCCAGGAGCTACCCTCCTCTATTGCCCCAAAGATCATGCCTGACCTGTCAGCCTGGAGGGATCCAGTGAGAAAACCAGATGGCCTTAGGGAACAGGCCCACATCAGGACAGCAGTGGAGGACAAAGGTGATAAGAATCTCAGGAATGCTGGGCATGGTAGTACTTCATAGTGAGACTCTGTCTCAAAAAAACAAAAAACTCAAGATTTCTCTAAATGTTCCTGCTACATGCAAACAGCTTCAAGCTTGGGTGCAAGGACCTCTACTGGCAAGAAAGCCATACTGTCTATCTAGCACTACAAAGACATCCCCTTCTGAGAGCCATGCCCAGAGACTCTGCTGCCTTCTCTTCAACCCAGAGTTTACTGAGCTCCTACTACCCACTGGGCCTTGTTCTGGATGTTGGGAACACAGCCACAAGAACTCAGACCCAGTACCAGGTCCCATGACTCCCAAATTCCACTCTATACAACTGGGGCTGGCAAAAAGACATAAATGTTCAACTTAAGTCTTTATTGACTTCACTTAGGGGCCACCAGGTGGAAGAGGGGACACCTTTAAGCATAACAAGGATCCCACAGCATCCCCTTCTAAAAATAGAATATATCCAATTTTACAACTTACACGGCAGTAGGAGAGGAGGAGGAAGGGGCACAATATGTACAGAGGCTTAAGCAGATGTTAAAGGGAGAGGGCCTTCGGCAACAAGGTAAGGTTGCAGAAGAGGAAAATGGGGTAGTCAGCCACTGATCTGGACCCCATCAGCCTCAGCCAGAGGGTAGATCTCAATGGCTTCTACCAAAGGCAGTGCTTCCACTGCAGTCTCCATCACAGCCAGGCCAACAGCTGCTTCTGCCTCTGCCAGCTGCTGCTGCACAGCTGCCTGATGCTGCTGCTGGTGGGTTTTGCGATGCTTCCAGAGGTTAGAGAAGGAGCGGTAGCTCTTGCCACAGTCAGGGCAGGAGTAGGGCCGTTCACCAGTGTGGATCCGGCGATGCTCTGCCAGACGCATGGAGATAGCAAAGGCCTTGCCACACACTTCACAGGCAAAGGGCCGCTCACCTGTGTGCAGGCGCCGGTGATCTTTCAGGTGAGTACTTTGACGGAAGGCCTTACCACAGTCTGGACATGGGTATGGTCGCTCGCCTGTGTGGATGCGTCTGTGTACCTGCAATGACGTCTCTGTGCTGAACAGCTTCTTGCACTCACTGCACTCTAGGCCCCGGCGTCGAGCAGGAGCTGCAGGGGCTGTGGTGGCAGTGCCTCCAACGGCTGATGGGGAGGCAGTGACTGGTGTGCGAGTGGCCCTCGGGGCCCTAGGAGCTGGGGGCTCCTTAGCCAGGACCTCTCCAGGGCCAGCAGCTGCATGAGCTGCTTCGTGTGCCTGCAACCGTGCAGCTGAGCCCACTTTCTTGCCACAGGTCCCACACTCAAAGCGCTGTGGGGCTTGGGCAGCAGCTGCTGCACAGCGGTGCTCTCGAAGCCGTAGTGAAGAGGGGAAGGCAGCTCCACAGGATGGGCAGCGGTGGGGCTGGCGCCCAGCATGAGCCACAAGCTGGTGAACTTCCAGTAGCCGGCGCAGCAAGAAGGAGCGGGGGCACTCACGACACTTATAGGGATACTCACCTGTGTGGTGGTAGCGGTGCATGAGCAGGCGGTACGGGCGATGAAAACGCACCCCACATTCCTGGCAGCGGTAGGGGAAGTGCTGGGCATGCACCAGGCGGTGCTGCCTCAGTGTGGAGCTTTGTGTGAAAGCCTTGCCACAGTCCCCACATCGGTAGGGCCGTTCCCCTGTGTGTGTGAGTCGGTGACGAGCCAGGTTGGCAGGTGAATTGAAAGGCTTGGAGCAGTCAGGGCAGGGGAAGGGGCGCTCTCCTGTGTGGGTACGTAGATGGTTACGCACATGAGACTTCTTCTTGAACATCTTGCCACAAATGGTGCATTTATGGCGCCGCTCCAAGCGGTGCACAAAACGCTGGTGCCGGGTCAGCTGCAATGCTTTGCCAAATTCACGGCTGCACAAGAGGCAATGGTAGGTGCCAGAGGCAGCAGACTCTGCTGAGCTCTCCTCAGACACCGGGGGTTCTGGGGGCTCTGGTTCTCCAGTCTCTGCTGGGGCTGGCTCAGGAAAACTGATGACAGGCTCCTCTGGTGGGACAGGTGTTGTGGGCAGAGGGACACCCCCTGCTCCATGGGTACGCCGGTGATAAAGGAACTTGGTGAGGTTTACAAAGGTCTTTCCACATGGACAGGAATGCAGAGGATTTGGGGTGTGGGCGCGCCGGTGGGCCAGGAGGAGGGCCTCTGTACCAAAGGCCAAGCCACAGTCTACACACAGGAAGTGGGACTCGCTACTGTGGTCTCCAAGGTGCTGGTCCAGACTAGACGGGCTTGGAAAGACACGACTGCACAAAGGGCACTTAAAGACACCCTCCCGGTGACTCCGTAGGTGCTGCTGTAGCTGGTGGGGTGACAGAAAGAGCTGGTCACAGGCTGAGCAGGTCAGCTCCTGGGTGGCTGTCCCACCTGGCTCTCCACTGTTGTTCCTCCGCGCCCTGCGCCCACGGCGTTCTCTTCCGATGGCTTCACCATTTCGAAGTTCATAACTGTGGTCAGAGGCTGGCAGAGGGTCAGACTGAGACACAGGTATCTCTACAGGTGAGGGATTCAGAGTCCCTTGCTGTAAGGCAGGCTCCTCTGACTCTGGGGCAGGAGCAGGGAAGTGGGTAGCCTGATGCTCCAGGAAGTCAGCTGGCAGCTGGAAGAGCTGGGA
Source organism: Heterocephalus glaber (assembly GCF_000247695.1). Next base: position 646,036 of record NW_004624907.1, read on the forward strand.
ACACTCCGAGCACTTATAGAGAAGCAGCTCCACCTCAGTCACTACTTCAGTGGTGGTGGCAGCTGCAGATGGGACAGCTGCCCCTTCCCCACCCTCTTCTGCCTTTCGGTAAGAGTGCTCCACAGCCACACGGGCCTGGCCAACAGGGGGACCTAGGACAACTGGAGACCCCAAGACCACTGGGGCAGGAGCCTTGGTAGGTGTGGTTCGGAGGTGGGTCTGCCGGTGGCTCAGCCAGAGCTCCTGACTGGCAAAGAGAGCCTTGCAATCCACACACTCATAATGGATGGTGCTGGAGCTCAAGAGGGGTGCTTTGGGTGGTGGCTCAGCTGGCACTGCCTCCTGGGGTGCCATCATTTTTAGGTGCAGCTCCTGGTGCTCCAGGAGCTGGCTGGGTGACATCAGCAGCTGCCCACACTCTAGGCACTGGTACTGACTCTCCTGTACTAAGGTCTGATAGAGGCCTGTGCCTGAAGCTGCCTCTGTGGCAACAGTAACACCAGGGTCAGCCACACCCACCAGCTCAAAGTGCTGCTGGGGCACATGGGAGTTCTGGTGCACAAGCACCTCCTCCAGGGATCCATACAGCTGGTTGCACTCAGAGCAGACATAACGGTGCTCAATGTACAAGACCGTCTCTTCTGACTCTTCAGTCATGGCAGCATCAAGGCCTACAAAAGGGCAGAGCAGGGACAAATCAGTTCTACAAGGGGCAGTTCTTTCCCCTACCTTCCAACATCTTACATATACTTCTTCCTTCACTGTGTTCCACTCCAACTCCCCACCCTAACAATCCCTTGTCCCTTGAACAAAAACATCAAACATGAAATCTTCCCCACACTCCCTCTACCCCAATCTCACCTCTCAATAACTCAAATCAAACATCACCCACCTAAGGGCTAGGGATTTAGCTCCGTGGTTCTGCCACCTGCCACACATGCGCAAGGTCCCAAGTTCGATCCCCAGTACCAAAAAAAAAAAAAAAAATCACCCACCTGATCCTGTCCACTTCCCTCATCTCTCATACCTCACAGTAGGTCCCCAAAGTTCTACCCCATACAGAGGACTGCCTTCTCCACTCAGAACTCAGACCTTCTTCCACTAACTCCTTACTAACTTCTCCCTATTCCCTCACCAAGGTGCCCAAGAGAGTTCACACATAGGCCTCTGCCAGTTGTTTCTCCCAGTCACACACTTCCCATAGCTTCTGGGTTTTTCTTCCAGGTTCTACTTATTTTTACACCCAGATCACTTGAACTTCCCCAACGCAATGCCACTTCATTTTTTTGGTTTTGTTTTCATTTTTGAGACAGGGTCTCACTATGTAGTCCAGGCTGGTCTCAAACTCACTGCAATCCAAAACAAAAACAAAAACACCTCTTTGCAATCTTTGCTTCTGCCTCTCAAGTGCTGCAATTACAGGCATGTGCCAACACACCTGGCTGCCAATTCACTTTTGACAAGACCCCTCTTCCTTTACACACAACCCCTGCAAACCAAACTCTCCCTCTGGTGCCCAGATTCTCCATATCAAACCAAGCCTTCCCCTAATCAAGTTTTCTCATATCAGCCTAACCCATCTCCACATTCAAATTTTTCCCATATTAACCACTTCCTAATGATACTCACATCCTCCTCTTGAAATTACCTAACCTTTTCAACAAATTAAGGCTCTTTCCAATAGCCAAGCCCCTTAGCCAGAATATCTAAATGCATCTTCACAAGAGCCTAATCCTTTCTTCATACCTAGACCTTTCCATAATCCTATGACATGTTTCCCGGGTACCCAGACACTCTTCATGTTAATCACTTCTCTGTACTAAGAGCAAATCTACAATTCTAATGTCTTCTGGGAACCTTCACATCTATTTAAATCCCTCGTCTCCTTTTCTTTCTTTCTTTTTTTTTTTTTTTTGAGACAGGGTCTCATTATGTAGTTTAAGGCTGGCCCCGAACTCGCTATGTAGCTCAGGCTGGCCTTGAACTCAAGTGATTCTCCTGCTTTTGCCTTGCCCTGAGATTATAGGCATGTGCCACCATGCCCAGATACTAAATCCCTCTTCTTCATACACAGCCATTCTATCTGGGAATGCCCAAATCTCTTATCAACGCAGACCCCTGTTTATGTAAAAGCCCATGGCAACCCTAACTCATTCCAGGGATTCCCACAGCCCCACTCCATCATCAGAAAGAGCCACTCCTTTACGAAAAGGTCCCCATACAGTAATTTAGTCTAGGAATATCCAGTCCACTCTTTACAATGACTTGAAACTCCCTTTTTACTACCCAGAATCCCTTCAGGGATACCCAGATCCCCCAAATTCATCTCATACAGACCCCTATCACCATTCTAACCCAGCAGACAGGTCTCTCTTTCCTTTACCCAAACTCCTCTCACCAGCCTGCTACTACGGGTGACCCAGACCCCTGACTCCTCTCATCCCAGAAATACCCAAACCATACCTCTCTAGCATAGATCTCTTTGGGATACCCAAATCCCATATTCACCTTGGCCTAGTTACCTGTACTTTAAAACAACAAAACAAAGCAACGACAACAACAAAACTACCTCCCTCCAGGTCATTTGCCTGACACAGAGACATTCTTTTCCCATGAACATAATCCTTTCTAGAGAGACGCTGCTCAACACTTCCAAAGGTTATCCAACCCTACTCCATTACCATTACTTTTGTTTAATGCCTCTTCACATTAATTTAACCCCGTTCTTCACACCTGGACCTCTCCCTTTAACTCTAATCTCCCTCTGAAGGATATCTGTTTCCTAATACCTTTTCACACCAAGACCCCTTTCACCGCCTTAATTCTTTCCAGGCATAATTAATTCCCCCTCCACGTTAACTTAATTACCTCTTTTCTTGCTCCCCGAACACCCACCCCACCGCACCCCCGACACCCAGAAGCCCTCTAGCCTCCTCGCTTCAGTCTTGGACTAGTCCTACTCAAGTCCTCTGCCCTTGTATCCCACGGCGCCTAGAAGCCTCCTCCTGAACAGCTATAAGGCCTTCTCGTCCCACCCAGGATCCCCCTACTCCCCGCCATTTCGCAGCCGGAGACCCGCCCCTCCGAGTCCTGCACTCGATCCTAGCCCACTTCCCACCCTCAGCCCTGCCCGGCCCCCCTCCGCGCGCCCCGCAGCCGTTGGTGCCGCTCCGCCCTTGCCGCCCGGCGCGCGTCCTCTTGGGCCCTCACTGCGCAAGCCAAGAGATTAGGGCAGGCCCCGGTGGCAGGGAAGGGGCCGAGCTGGTCCTCCGCGGGCCAGCTGGCACTTACTCGCCTCAGCCGTCTCGAACACTCCAGGCCCGGGCCGCGGCTATACTCGCACAGACACCTTAGCGCTGTGACCTCTCTAGCCCCCGCCTTCTCCTCTCGTCTGCTCCACCACCTAGCTCTCGCCCCCGGCCGCCCTCAACGACGCCCCTCCCACCTTCTCGGCCGCTGCACAGACGGCAAAAGGTGCCCAATCATAGCCCGTCTGGCACCTGCCGTTCGGCCAATCGACGCTCACATCTCTGAGGTTTGGGCCAATAGTGCAGAGGGCCGGGATCTCCCTCGGCCCCCAACCAATCCTCTATCGACGTTCCTTCACTGGCCAACCCTCAGGTTGATAGTGTCCGCCCCTCCAGCCCTGGAGGATGCTCCTCCTCCACCCTTTCTTCGACTCCGCCTCTGACGGCTCTAGAGAGGAGCACACGACGGAGGACAGCGCGATGACGTCAGGAAGCGGAACGAGGCTGTGGGCGCCATCTTGGGGGCCTCAGGCTGGAGTTGGCATCGGGGTTGGGTGGAAAGTGTTGGCAGTTGAGGCTTACGTTACCTCGACAGTAGGAGCAGGGGACTTGAACCTCTGGAACCCCCTGAGGACCTAAGGGAGAAAGTGAAACACCACCCAAAGTGAAGGAAGCGGGGGGGGGGGGGACGGGGACTGGTATCAATCACAGGAAGGGAGTAAACGTGAAAACCGAGATACCAGACTGATTTTATTAGAGGCGAAAAGAAGGCAAGAAGGAAGAGGAATGAAATACGGATCGGGGCTCAGGGAAGGGTTGGACACAGTGTGTTAGCAAATTGAGGACTCAGGGAACGAGGAAAACCTAAAGGATAGGGGAGGAAATGGGAAATGAGAAAGGAAAGGCAGTCAGGAGGTTTCGTTCAAGAAACCTGAGGAGAGGATCTGGAAACAATCCGAGTGAGAGGCTGAAGGAAGTGATCCCGTAGCAGGAGACAGTTTTGCTTCCTGTCACCTGTCAGAGTGACTGACCTTGCATAGCTCAGGGAGGATGGGGCCATGTGTGTCCAAGGGGCTTCGGGGCCAGCACTGTTAGAAAATTTTCAGAGAGGGCTAGGGTTGTGGCTGGGTAGAAGAGCTGAGCACTTGCCTAGCCCACGCAAGGCCCTAAGGCCCCGGTTTAGATACCAAAACCATCACCACTACATTTTTCAGAGAGCTACTCCCAGAACCCAAAGACAGAGGAGTTGAAAAAAATGTACTTGGTGAAATCTCTCCTCCTTATTCTCTCATTTCTCAGATGAGGAAATTTCAGAATTATTAATCCATCTGAAGGCAAAGAGGTACTTAAAAAGCCAGTCACTTTTGCTTTGTCCTTCGTTACTTTCTAACTGGATGTCCTAACTTTCACTAAACTCCCTAACACTAGATCCATGTGATTATACAAGACTGCCTGGCCTGGAGTCCTGGCCCTTTCACTTCCTAGCTGTGACCTTGAGCAAGCCAATTCCCCTTTGCCTCCGTTTCCTCATCTATGAAATGGGGTAATATAACAGCCACTGTCTCAAAGGGTGGTTACGAGGCATGGAGCAATGGCTATGTATTTTCATTAATGTCTCAAGGAGCCTAATATTAATAGCTGACATTTTCTGAGTATGTTATGATATGCTAGAAATTATGCTCAGTGCTTTGTACGCATTATTTAGTTTAATCCTCTCAACAACCCTCTGAGGAAAAAATTATTATCCTGCGTTTACAAAGAAACTGAGGCCCAGAGAAGTTAAGTAACTTGTCCAAGTGCCTATAATTAGGAAGAGACAGAGCCAGGATTCCAAGCCAGGGTTGATCCCACCCAGGGTCTGCACTCTTGGCCCCTAGGCTCCTTTGCCTGGCAGGCAGGATGGTCTCTAGTTCCTTGCTGAATGGATGCACGGCAAGCACAGCAAGAAGTTGGTGGAAATTAATGGGCTCTTAAAGCTAGGGCCTGCGTGCACTCAAGCAGTCTGGGTTTGCCCTTAAGGCAATGACACTGAGTGTGGGAGGCAAAGAAGTGGAAACTGAGCTTAGCCTTGAACTGGTTCTATGCACTTGGGCAGCTTTTTGCTCCTGTTGAGGCCTCCTTTTCCCTACTTGAAAAATCAGAGGGACAAGTTTAGCTTCTCAGGCCCCTTTCCACTAGATTAGAACCTTCTGCTTGGACTTCCCAATTTATTTGAGTTGGTGAGATCTTTTCTCTTCAGATAATACAGGAGTAAGTAAAGTGAGACCTGGCCAGACATGTTGGGGTTTGTAACAGTGGACTAGGACTTCTGGGATAGGTTGCAGTTAGAGAGGATAGGTGTTCTATGTTAGCGTCCCTGCATAAGCAAAGGCCTAGAGTTGGATGGACATAAGTCTGGGCCTGAGGCCTGGCTAGAGCTGTAGGAGGTGCTAGGAGGATGTAGGTGTTCCCCAAGTCGGTGAGGAGGTAGTGTGTGCAAAGTTAGTGGTCCTTTAAGGTCAGATGTATGTATCACATGTATGATGGGGATGGACCACATGCCAGCTGCAGAGGGCTCCCTGTGCCAGGGCCTGTGTGTGGTCTTAGATTTGCCATGTGCCAGGTGTGTGTGCAAGGCATGTGGTCACGTGTGCTGGGGGCTGCACGTGAGTGTGTCAGTGTCTCCTCCCCATCACGAGCATGGGGGTGGTGATGAGTCACGGGCTCAGCCTTCAGCACCAACTGTCATGTTCCTTTCCCCCAAACTTCACCCCCCCATCCAGCCATGCACCACCCACCCCCATTACAAGATCTGTGTTGAGATTTTCTCTTCCATCCCCCTGCCCCGCTCCTCTCTTCAGGCAGCAGAATGTTTTCTGGGAGGGAGGGACTTTCCAGCTTTGGCCTTTCCTTCAGGTCCCTACCCTTCCATTGACCCCCTTTCCCACAGCGTCTCTGCTCTGGTTACTCTGGTTACTGGCGAATGAAGCCCTCTTCTTCTCACACATCCCTGTGTGTCCCAAGGATTTCTCTATGCAGTATGGAGAATTCCCATATTTGCCACCCTTCCCCTGTACGGGTGCTATTTCTGTTTCTGGGTGCTTTTCCCTCATCTCCATGGGCCAGCCACTCCTGCCTCAATGGGTCTCCTGTTTCTGTGAGTCACATCTTGTCTCTGTGGGCCCCGGATGTCCATGGGTCTCCCCTTGCCCCATTTGTTTCTGTGACCTCCTCCAGATCTCTTGGCCCTTTCTCCCTGCTTCTCTGGTCTGCCTTCCTGTTGCTCTTCTCCGGACAGCTCCCCATGCCCAAGGAGCGCTTTGTGTTAGTGTGGGCCTCTCTTGTGTCTGGCCTGTCCCCATCTCAGGAGCCTCTCTGTCCACAAGCTGGCCCCTGTCTCTCTTTGCTTGTCTCCGTGGGCCTTTCTTATCCCTGGGCTTTTCCCTGTCCTTGTCCTTGTGGAGTTTGTGGGGCTTGGCCCACCTCCCTGGGTCTTGATGTCTGTCTTTCTATTTCCCTGCATTTTTCTTCATCTCTGTAACCCTCTCTCCCCATCTCCACGGCTGTGTCCCCAGGTCTCCTCACTGCCTCTCATCTCCGTGGGCTCCTGTGCCCAGGGCTGCCTGGGCAGGGCGGTGGCATGGTGTGGTGGAGGGGGTGGCCCGGGGGTGGGCCCTCCGTCCAATGCAGCTCCTTCCTCTCATCAGCATTCTCCTCGCGCCCCCCCCCCCCCCCCCTACCAACCGACCAATACGGGCTACCCCTCCCCCGACTCCCCTCCCTCCTTGCTCTCTGCTCTCTGCCTGCCTCGCTCCCTTCCTCCTGCCCGCCCTCCTCCCTGTCTCCCCCCCCCCGCCCCCCAGCGCGCTCCAGGACCCAGCGCGGGCGGCGGGCGGCGGGCGGCGGGTGGGCAGGCGGCGGCCTCTGTAGGGAGAAGGAGCGGTGGTGGCAGCGGTGGCGGCGGCCGGCAGCGGGCAGGCAGGCCCATCTGGGGACACGGAGCCTGCAGGGCTGCTGCTCACAGGGGACAGGAGTCGGTGGCTTGGCCCTCCCTCCGAGGCCCTCTGAGGGCCGCCCCCGGACACCCCACCCTCCTCCGTCTTCCTCTTCCACCTGCTCCTCTCCATCTCCCTCCGCCCTCCTCTTCCTCCTCTCCCTCTCTCCACCTCGTCTGCCCCCTTCTCGGCCTCTCTGGGGCTGCCAGTGCCCCATCCTCCCCATCCGATCCACTGTCTGGCCTCTCCCTGTCCCCAGCATGCTTTTCCCTTTGGGGCTGAGGGCTTGAGGACTCCAGTCCCTAGCCTCATCCAGGGTAGGGCTAAGGCTCTGGGGGGAGGGGGGGAACGGGGTGACCCCCTCCCCCCCAAGAAGCCCTCCCCTCCCCCACTTCTCCCGATGGCCACCTTCCTCTTCTCCACCCAGCGCTCGCCCCCAGTGGCCCCCCCAGGCCGGCCTGGCTAGGGGAGGGGGCGGGGGCCCTTTCCCGGGCCGGCTTCCCCCTCCCCCGGCTTTGCCTGTGCCCCCTCCCTTCCGTTTTCACCTTCTTCTCCTCCTTTCCTCCCTCCTTCCCCTCCATTTGCTCCTTCCCCCTCTCCTCTCTCCCCTTCTCTCCTCCATTTTCTCCTTTCCCCTTCCTCCCCTCCCGGCCGGCCCTCTCCTTTTCCACCTGTCCTTCCTCCGGGCTCCTGGGGAGCCACCGTTTTGGATTAGTTGGGGGCCACTGCCGGCGGCGGGGGAGGGGGCCCGTGAACTGCCCTCTCCCCCTGCCCCAGCCACACCATCACCCAGAGCCAGAGGATCTCCCGGTTGTCGGTTGTTGTCGTTCCTCGGGCCTCGAGGGAGCCCAGCCCTCTGTCCCACCAGGATCCGTGAGTGTCTGCAGGGTGGGGATCGGGCTGGGTCCTGGGTCCTGGGTCCTGGGTCCTGGAAGGCTGGGCTCACTGGCCGCCTGGCAGGGTCCCCATGTTCCCTGCTCCCCAGACGGTAGGAACCTCCCCGACTAGGGGCCTGCTTCGTGCCCTCCTTCTCCCCAACCTCCACGCACCGCGCCGCGACCTTTTCCCACCCCTTCTCCGAGTACACAGTTCACACCTGCCCCACTCTCTTGGGCTCCTGGGATGTCCCTACCCCTGCTTTTTCTGAGCTCTGGGTCACGGTCCCACACCAGCTGCTGCTCGTTCTCACTCCGTTCCAGTGTCTCAGTCAGTCTCCCTCTCTCTGCCACATCCTCTGTGCCTGCCACAGGCTCTGTCCCCATCCCATCCTGCCTCTGTCTCCTCGAAATGTCTTCTTTCTGCTCTTGAGTGTCCATTTCGTGTGTCTCTTGGACCTCTCTCTGACCCTGCCCAACTTCTCTCTTCTTTGCTGTTAGCCTAACTCTGCCTGTGTGTCAAACTCTCACTCTTCTCTGCTGGAGGTACCCATGCCCAGTCTAGCCACCTTTCTGCTTCTGTTTTTCCGTTCAGGGCTTCTTCTCTTTCCAGCTCAGGCTCAGAGGCTCAGAGGTTGCCTTTTGACTCACTTTTCAGCATCCCTCGCCCAGACACACTCTGAGTTCCCAGCCCCTTCCTCACACTCTAGCTGCCCCTCCACTCCCTGATGCCTGGTGGTCTTGCTCTGCCGCCTTCCACCCTCTTTCCCTACTTCTGCGTTACCCTTGTTACCCGTTACCCGTGTGGCCTTTCTGCTTCATCCCTCCCCACACCTGGGGGCTTTCGGGCTCTGGGATCTTCTGGGCCCCGGCAAGCACCCTTGAGTACCTGCCAGGCGGTTACACCTCTGTGTGGGCTGCCTGTACCCCACCCCCGGCACTTTCATGCTTTCTCTCGGCCTCAGTTTCCCTCCTGGCTCTCCTTGTTCCTCTGCTTTAGTCTGTGAGCCCATCTTTCTCACTGTGTGCTTCTGCTTCATACTTTTTCGTTCATGCTTCTGCCCCTCTGGCCCCTTCCTCTTCTTTAGGCTGCTGTGCATTTTTTTCATGCATTTTTTTCAGCATTCATTTTCATGCCCTGTCCATCTTTCTCAGGTGAGTCCTCTTTTCAGAGTTTTGCTATTTCTCTCCTTATAGCTCTTGTACTTACTGTTATTTGTCATTTTGGGGGGCCCTCCCTCTCCCCCTATTTGCCTCCTCATCTTTGCTGTATCTTTCTGTTGTTGACTACCTTGGCCCCTTCCCCTCTTTGATTGACCGTGTTTGTTGGGTCTGTGGTCTCAGGCCTGCTTAGAGCCCATACCCACCTCTCTCACATCCTCTGCTCTCTGCCTCCGTATGTCTCACTTCTAGGGTGCTTGTCTGTCCCATGTAGCCCTGTTACCACTTTTGGGTTATCTGACTTTTAATCCATACCTTCCTGACCTCTGTGTCCATTTGCTGCACCCAGACCTGCACTGTTTCTGTCCTGTGTCCACCTATGCTTACCACCTGTGGGTCCCTGGGCTTCTGTCTCTTCTCTCTGGGTCTTTCTGTGTCTAGTCTCTGCTGCCCATTTGCCCCAGATATCCAAGGATGACCCACCTCCCTCCAGCCCTCTCCTAGGCCTTTTTTCCACCCTTCTCCCTGTGAGCTCTCTCTTTAGCTCTCCCAGTGTTGCTTGCTCCTCCACCCTTGACAAGCTCCCACCTTAGGTCTAAATTACAGTCTGCAGTCACCAGCCTGTCCAGCATGCCCTCCTGCCCCCTAGCCTCTCCTTTTCAGAGACCAAGAGAGTAGTGACTTGCTCAAGGTCACACAGTGAGGCAGGGGCACAGTTGGGACTTATGGGGTCTACTGTTGCCCTTGCCTGGGCTTTCCCAGCCCTGTCAGATGATCTGAGGAGTTGACCTGCGCCTTTGCCTATTCCTAGCAGTTCTCATTCTGGCATCTTAGAAGCCTAAGTCCTCTTTCTGTGGGGACTGGGTGGGGTGCAGGGAGACATGAGGCTCACCTCACAGCATTCTGGGTTTTACAACAACTCTCTTCATGGAAACCCAAGAATTGTTTCCCTTGGGGCACAGCCCTCTGCCAAAGAGAACTGCACGCACATCTGGTCAAACTCACCCTGCCCAGTGGTTACCCTGAGAAGGCCAGGCGCAGTCCTGGAGCAGTCCCTCCACTCTAGCAGTCCTTCACGCCCTGGAGTGGAGAGTTGTGAAAAGGTGCACTGTCTCTTTTTTCTCTTCAGCCCCCTAGGGCAGGGTGGGGCAGTGGTTTGGCATGCACTTCTGGCAGTGAGCTCACTTGCAGCCTTACTCACTTTCTTTTGACTCTCCTTTGTTGCATTTTGAGTTAGTGTCTCTCTGTGGTCTGTGTCTTCATGTTTTTGTGCCTCCCCTGTGCCTTGGTGTCCCCTTGGTCAGCCTGCTTTGCTGTCTTCCTCTCTCTGCTTCTGCCCTTTCTCTGTCTCCACATCTCCCCATCTTCCTGTCTCTTGCCTTTCTCTCTCCTAGTCCCGTTCTTAGCTCCGTGCAACTCTTCTGCTTTTCTCCATTTTTATCTACATTTTCCTGTTCCTTATATATCTGCCTGTTTTTCCTTACTTCTTTTTCTAAGTCTCTACTTTCCCCTCTTTAAGTCTCTGTGTTCTTTTACCTCACTTTTCTTCATTTTACCTTTTTTTCTTTTTTTTTTTTTTTAAGGAGCCATTACTATGGGTCTATGCATCTGTGTGTTCTCTCTTTTTTCTTTCTCCATCTCTTCCTAAGTTTTTTTGTTGTTTTTTTTTTTGTACCCGGGATCGAACTCTGGACCCTGCGCTTGTGAGGCAGGCGGCGGAACCACTGAGCTAAATCCCCGGCCCTCTTCCTAAGTTTTTAAACTCATGGATAACCCCCTCCCAGACCCCAGATGTCCAGGCCTCTCTCCTCATGGGATTATGGGAACTAGGGACGTCAGAGAGGTGGCAAGTGAGGCTTGGGATGGAGTTGCCTAGCAACCACTGCATCCTCTCCAGCCGGTTTCTGTTGCTTAGTAACAGCTGCCTGCCCAGATACAGGGGTGGGACTGGGTGGGGAGAGGAGTGTGTGGGGTGTGTGATACTTCCTGGTTTCCTATTGGGGTGAGGCTGGTTCCTGGAACCACTCCTACCTGAAATCTCTAGTTACCTCACTCCTGCTTAGATCACTGTGCACATCTAGCAGTGCCTGTCCCATCAGCTCAGTGCTGTGAACTCCTTTCTAGCACCCCTCTAAACCTGGGCTTCCCTCCTAGTAGTGCCCTAGTACTATTGAGCTTGGAGTCAGATCAAGTCCTTTGGAGCTGTAAATTCCTCACCAGCAGTGTCCTGGGGGCTGTGCTTGCCACCCTGTCCAGCAATCCTCTTAAGGGACTATGTCCCCCTATATCAGCCATCTCCACTTGGGTCGGGGGTGTCCCTGCAGGTGGCGAGTGGGGGCCGCGGCAGGTGCGTCCCCATGAGGAGGGGAGGAAGATGCCGGCTGAGCTGCTGCTACTGCTGATTGTTGCCTTTGCCAGCCCCAGCTGCCAGGTGCTCTCATCACTGCGCATGGGTGAGGCCCTACAGTACCCCTGGCTCCACAGAGACCCTCCCACCAAGCCCTGGGATGCCTCTTTGGGAACTCAGGCATGCCAGTCCCCCGGGACCCAGGATTCTGGGCCTCAGTTCAGCTTTCCTCAGCAACAAGGAGACCCAAGCCCCTAGATCTTTCCAGCCTCAGATCCAGGAGTCTAGACCCTTACTCTATCTCCAGAGTCCAGGAGTCCAGGACCCCAGACTCTATTTCCTCAGGACCCAGGAATCTGGCCTCCAACCCCTGTGTCCCCTCAGCTGCAATCCTGGATGACCAGACAGTGTGTGGCCGTGGTGAGCGACTGGCCCTGGCCCTGGCCCGGGAGCAGATCAACGGGATCATCGAGGTCCCAGCCAAGGCCCGAGTGGAAGTGGACATCTTTGAGCTGCAGCGGGACAGCCAGTACGAGACCACGGACACCAGTGAGCAGGGCCGCGGGGGTGTGGGGTGAGACAGGGCAGGCTGGGCCCCTCAGTCCATCATTCTGCCCCTGGCCTCTTTAGCTCTGCCTTGTTCTCTTCTGGCTCCTTCTTCCCCCTTCCTTCCTGTCTGTCTCTGCCTTCTCTTTCCCAGAGGTGGTACTGCTGAGCCAGGGGGCTCAGGGGCAGGTCAGTAAAGGCTAGACTGGAGCAGAGCTTTAGCGGGTGAGCAGGATGTAGGAAGGGTAATGTTGTTTCCAGTATGCCCAGTGGTACCTGACTTGCCACTGGTAGGAGTGCAGAAGTGTTTACTGACTACAGACAGACTGAATGAATATTAACAAGTGCTAATTGAACAGATGTGCTAGGTCATAGACCTTTGTGAGCTGCTGCCTTAAAATATGTTTTAGGGTTGGGGGCATAGGTCAGTGGTAGAACACCTGCTTGGCATGCATGTGACTCTGGGTTCTGTCACCCCAAAAAACATGTTTTAGACAGGTTTTTTGCAGACCTTATCAGAAGCTTTATTATATTTATGTGTATTTGAAGTTATGGGGAAGGAGAATGGATACATTATTTTCCAGATTTTCTTTTAGGTAGTACTGAGGATCATCCCAGACTTTTATTTATTTATTTATTTATTTATTTATTTTGGGGCGGGGCTGATACAGAGCAATACATTATCCAGGAGAAGATTGGCTAGTGAGGAGACAAAAGGTGTTGCTGGCATGAATTTAGAGCTGGAGGGCATGGGGAAGAGTCTGGAGCCAAGAAATGGGGTGTAGGGTTCAGACCATCCTGACCGTCTGGATTTAGGGCCTGTTTGAGGGGATTATGAGTGACATCTGGGATAGAGTGTGACAGGGCACTGGGAGGTAAGGCTGGGCAGCCTGGCAGCCTGGCTGAGGGGCTGCAGTGCCAGGGTTGTAAGATGCCACCCGGAGCCAAGACCATAGGGAGCTGTCAGTAGGGAGACTGGATTTGGGTGATAAGTGAGGGGGCTGGTAGAGGTTGAAGAGAAGGGGACGGTTGCGAGAAAATCTGTGGACAAATAAGGGACAGGACTCGATGACTAATGGCTATTGGGAGAGAGAATGAAGGCCAGAATCATTTCCAGTCGTCTGGTCTATGTAAATGGTAGGACCTTTAGCAACTTGGAAGTCACAGAAGGAACAAGTTTGGGAGAAGATGGGATGCTCTTAGTTAGTGTGGCAGAAACTCAGCTTAGCCTGCTTTAATGAAAAAAAAGAGACACAGTGTTTTTGCTGCCTGCTGTGCAAGCGCAAGGACCCGAGTTCGATCTCCGGTACCAAAAAAAAAAAAGAGACATTATGACTGGGCTAGCTCAGTGGTAGGGTACAGTGGTACCTTGGCTTATGAACTCAATTCTTTCCACAATTCTGGTCACAAACTGAATTGGATGAGAACCGAATCAAATTCAGTGGGTGTTAGGTTCAGTGTTTACCTTATGGAGAAATTTGATTCAGTTCTCATCCAATTCGGTTTGCGACCAGAATTGTGGAAAGAATTAAGTTCATGAACCGAGGTACCACTGTACCTGCCTAGAATGTGCAAGGGCTTGGATTCAATCCTCAATACCAGCCCCCCTCCAAATAAATAAGCAAACAAACCCAAAACCCGTACATTATGAGATCATGTCACTAAGAGACCTAGATAATACTTTCGGGCATGGATGGATCCGGGTCCTCAAATGATGTTCCAGGATTGTTTCAGAAATGGCTGGATCCAGATGTTCAGATGATATTCCAGGAGACACTGTTTTATCTGTAGATCTTGCTTTCCTGTGAGTTGACTTCATTTTCAGGAATACCCTTCCCATGTGGTGACAAGATGGCCCAGCAGCTCAAAGCTCACATCTCACCAACTTAGCAAACCCAACAATAATTTTTTTTTTTTTGATACCAGGGATCGAACTCAGGTCCTTGCGCTTGCGAGGCAGGTGATGGAACCACTGAGCTAAATCCCCGGACCCCCGACAATAATTTTTTTTTTTTGGTACCAGGGATTGAACTTGGGTCCTTGCGCTTGCGCAGCAGTGGCGAAACCACTGAGCTAAATCCCCAGACTCCCGACAATAATTTTAACAGAAGATACAGGGAAGGCTCTCTCTGGTCTGATTTGAGCCCATACCCATTTTTTAACCAGTCATTGTGGCTCTGTGACTGGCTAGGCCTGAGCTGGGTACCAATCAGTCCTAAGAAGCACATGGACTGAGGGACGGGGCAGGTCTCCTAGGAAAAGTTAGGGATCTGCCATGAGAATGGGCACTGGGTGGAAAAAACACCAGCTGCCCACATTGGAGTCTTTTGAGACACATGTGTTTGAGAGGAAGAAAGGAAAAGAAGGAGCAAGTAGATGCAACAGAAGGGTATGTTTGGAGAATAGAGGACCCTGGGGCCCTTGGCTGGGGCTTCAGGATAAAGGAGTCCTGGGTGCCTCGTAGATAGTAGCATGGCTGGAAAGATTGAGAAAGATAAAGGCAGGGCAACTGGCACTGGATTTACAGGTCAGAAGGAGGCCCCTGGTGTCGCTTTTTCTTTGTCCTTTAATTTGTTTCCCTTGGTGTGACCTGTCCCTCTGTGGCTATGTCCCCCTGTCTCTCTGTCTTCTTCCTCCTTTTATACACTGCATTGAGCAGGGTCAGGGGTTGGCCCCTGGGTCTGTGGTGGTGGAGAAGGATCAGGCAACTGCAAGTGTCTGATCCTTTCCTGGACCAGGGTGGCCCTCGGTTGAGTGGGGCAGGGAGGAGACAGAGGGTTCCCTGATTCTGTGACCTCTTCTCTGTCCCTTGCAGTGTGTCAGATCCTGCCCAAGGGGGTCGTATCGGTCCTGGGGCCCTCTTCCAGCCCAGCATCTGCCTCTACTGTGAGCCATATCTGTGGGGAGAAGGAGGTGAGGCGGGGGAGTGTGGGGCAGCGAGGGAGCCATTCCTGGGAGGCAAGGCCGGGAAGCAGCAGGATGCAAACAGAAGTTCCCTCTCTATCCAGATCCCCCACATCAAGGTGGGTCCTGAGGAGACACCCCGTCTTCAGTACCTTCGCTTTGCATCTGTCAGCCTGTACCCCAGTAATGAGGACGTCAGCCTGGCAGTCTCCCGAATCCTCAAGTCCTTCAACTACCCTTCGGCCAGCCTCATCTGTGCCAAGGCTGAGTGTGAGGGAGGATAACTGGATATTTTGTTTTTGATTCCCCCAAACACCCCTCCCTGACCACTCTGGAGACTCACACAGTCACTCAATGCCCCCTGGTTAGAGCCCCTAGGTGACCCGGGCATGAGGCTCGCCTAGTCTCACCATCTCTTCCCTTTTCAGAAATTGAGATCTCTGGTGCCACAGACCCCTCCTGCCCCCAGGGAGACGCATTTGGCCCACAGATGGTGACTAGGGACCTACCCGTCTGGGCCCCTGCTGGGCCCTGGGGGTGTGGCAGAGACTAGTGCTAGGCCTGGTTTCTGCTTTCATGGGACTGTAGGTCCAGGGGAGGCCATGGGTCATTGAGCTCTTGAGACAGAGTGATACATGGATCACCAGGCCGTGTGTGGGGATTCTGGGAGGGGCTCTAACCTATCTAGAAGGTTCAGAGCCCACACCCTGAGAAGGGGACATTAAGCTGAACCTGAAGGGTGTGGGGGAACCTGAGGGCCAGTGGAAGCAGAGGTAGAAGGCTGAGGACATGCGACCCCCACTGAGGCTCAAGAATGCTCCTGTGAGGGCGGGGGATTTAGCTCAGTGGCACCACGCTTGCCTCACAAGCATGAGGTCCTGTGTTTGATCCCCAGTACCGCAAAAAAAAGAATGCTCCTATGGTCAGAGTGTGGGAGAATGAAACAGGACTGAAGTTCATGTGGAAGCTTTCCGAGCAGAGTGGGGCTAGGGAACATGGCCAGAGTCATGTTGTAGAAAGACCGCAGACTGGAGAAGGACACAAATGTGCCAGGAAGACCAGTGAGAGGCAGGAGCTGGGAGATGAGGGCTTGGGCTCAGGTGGTGGCAGTCGAGTTAGAGACCCAGGACAGACTGAGGAGGAGAGTTTGACGTGAGATTTTTGTGGAGAGAAGGAAATCAGTCCATTCAAGGGGCACGTGCTGAATGTCGCGTATCTTGGAGACATTCAACTGAGATGTCCAGTACACTGGTGGGTTTGTGGGTATGAAGTTGAGAGAGAGCAGACCATGCCTCACAACCTCTGGAAGGAATTCCTCTTTCCAGAGAGGCTTGCTGAGCACCTGTTATATGCCAGACTGTTGGCATTCAGGAGATGGAAGAGAGTGGAGCAGATGGGAATCTCTGTTCAAACCTCCTATTCCAAGGATAGGAGTTAAGCAACAATTAAGCAACAAAAGCTATAAATAAGTGTGTAGTTATATTTAGTAAGTTGTATGGAGATGTGGCAGCAAGTAATAAGAATTGGGAATCAAGTGGGAGACAATTTTAAATGAAATGGTGAGTGCAGGCCTCACTGAGAAGGTAACAGGTGGGTAACAACCTGGAGGAGGTGAGGGCCTAGAGGAAGAGGGTTCCAGGTAGAGGGAACATCCAGGACCAAGGCTGCAGGACAGAAGTGAAACCGTTGTGTACACAGACCAATGAGTAGGCCAGGGAGGCCTGTGTGGTCAGGGCCTAGGGAGGGAGGAGATGTGGCGCCATCAGAGGGCTTGGCACAGAGTGGGTGCACATCTGTTTTCATCATTCTGGCTTCTGTGGAGGGAACAGACTTGGGCAAGTATGGCCATTGCAAAGGGAAGAGATGACGGTGGCTTGGGCCAGGGCGGTGACAGTGGCATGGTGTGATGGGCTCTAGTATGTTTTGAAGGTAGAGCCTAGAGGGACTGGGGTTGGATGAAGGAGAGCGAGAGAGAGGAAGCCAGACTACCTTCAGGGGTTCTGACCTAAGTGACTGGCAGGCTGCAACTGCTGTTTGCTCAGCGGGGGAGACAGGCAAGGGAGATGGTGGTTGGGTCAAGAAGGAGTGTTGAGTGTAATGTCAGACATCCCAGTGAGGGTCAGGATGGAGATAGGTACAGGAGTCTGAAGATCTGGGAGGAATCTAGGCTGGGATTTTGCTTGGAGCAGACTTAGGCATTGGGTCCTTAAAGCCCAGTATCTTGAGGTCCCCAGCTGCCCCAGAGTGTCCCTCTCTCCCTGGCATGTCTGCCAGTCCTCTGCCCAGGTTTCCCATGTTGGAGAGGAGAAAGGAGGGTATTCCCTGTACTAGGCACCCAGAAGGTAGAGCCCTAAGTTGAGGCCTAACCCTCCCTCAGGCCTGCTGCGATTGGAGGAACTGGTACGTGGCTTCCTAATCTCCAAGGAGACACTGTCCGTGAGGATGCTAGATGACAGCCGGGACCCCACACCGTTGCTCAAGGAGATCCGAGATGACAAAGTATCCACCATCATCATTGATGCCAATGCGTCCATCTCCCACCTCGTCCTCCGTAAGGTGGGCTTCCCCTCCATCTCATTCTGGAAAGGGTCAGAGCAGCAGTCACCTAATACCCAGGGGCCTCAGTAGTGGGGAGAGATTATCAAGACCCTCTTCTTATTTGCAGGTGCTTTCATGATCATAACACTTGTCTGGCAGCTTGGCCACTTCCTGGTCACGTAGCCCTGGAGGGCATCTCATCTCTCTGTAAAGAGAGGACAATGACAGTTCCTACCTCAGTGACTTGTCATGAGGGTTAGTAAGTAAGCGGAAAGAATAGCGCTTAGTGTGGTGTTGGCCCAGGGTGAATATGCCCAAGCCATGGCCCTTAGGAGTGCTCTTGGGCTCTGAGGTGAGGTGCTTTGCATGAATCCTTAATTTCAGATATGCTTTTTTTTTTTTTTTGGGTACTGGGGATCAAACTCGGGTCCTTGCACTTGCAAGGCAGGCGGTGGAACCACTGAGCTAAATCCCCGGCCCATGAGTCTTTAATTTGGCTCTCATCCTACCTTGCAGGGCTGGTGTCCTGAGCATTTTGTGGAGGAAGGAGCTGGGTTCAGGTGGGGGACTGGCTCAGGAGCACACACAAGGAAGGCTCAGAGCACTAGGACCTTCCCCTGTGGGCCTGGCACATTCTTTCCACCAGTGATCCCACTCATTAATCATTCATAAGCTTCCCTGCTCTTAATTTTTTTCATAATCAAATTCGTATTATTTTTCTCCACTTTTTTCTTTTTCCTTTTAATTAAAACCATATGTCACCACTGATAGTGGCCCATAGGAAGAAGTGTGAATGAGACAGGACAACTTAGGGACAAGGTTCTGGGCAGAAAGCAGGCCAGCCTGGGCAGGGGTCTCAGCTGCTTCTTCTAGTCTGACTTTCCGCAATGCCCACATGGAAGAGCCCAGGTCATGTAACTCAGGAAGTGGAAGCTGGCCCCTTGTAATGTTGTTTGTTTTTTTTCCTTTCTTTTTTCTGGTAATGGGAATCGAACTCATGACCTTGTGCTTGTGAGGCAGGCGTGGCACCACTGAGCTAAATCCCAGGCCTGGTACCTTGTAATGTTGCATTTGTCATGGGGGTCAAGATGGGACACCTCTGGCATGGAGAGGGCTTCTAGCCTTGTTCTTCTCCAGGACTGTGAGAAAGGGGACTCCCAAAATGAACCTCGAGATTTGAATTGAAGAGTACTTTTCTGACGTGTATGACCAGCCTGTGACCCACTTGATAGCAGCCCTTTTGGGCCATGTCGGGGTTAGGGTTAAGGTTCATGTCCCCGCCTACCCCATCTCTCTCGAGAAGGAAGTATGAATGCTCTCATGAGAGGGCCCCATTCTCTTCTCCAACAAATCTGTCCGCCCCCACCCACCCCTACCCCAGCACCAGCCAGCATGGTGGGATTCAAGGGACCAAGTCCCTCTGCCCTCACTTGTTTCCTCCCTGTCTTTCTGTTCTGGGCATCTCTTACTGTTTCCACTAGGTTTCTACACCAGGCCTGTCTCTAAATCTCCCTTGCTTTCTTGAGTTCCCCACCTTTGCCTGCCTCTCACACTGCCTCTTGGCCTCTCCTATGTTCTCCAGGCCTCGGAGCTGGGAATGACCTCAGCGTTTTACAAGTACATCCTTACCACCATGGTGCGTACTCCCTCTAGTCCCCATCTCCCTGCCTCCATGCCTGTCCTATGTGAAGCCCAGCCCAAGGTCTCACCACTTCTTCTTGGTTCCAGGACTTCCCCATCCTACATCTGGATGGTATTGTGGAGGACTCTTCCAATATCCTGGGCTTCTCCATGTTCAACACGTCCCACCCCTTCTACCCCGAGTTTGTGCGCAGCCTCAACATGTCCTGGAGGGAGAACTGTGAAGCCAGCACCTACCCAGGCCCAGCGGTGAGCACATACCCAGACACACTCAGACACAGCTTCCCCAGACACTTATAGGGGATCTCACTCAGATTAGATCATGCACAGAACTACCTGGCACTTCCAGAGGCTTCATGGTATAGCTCAGGGGTATGTCTGACCCATGTTTCCGTCCTCTCCACTTACTGTGCTGCTACAGCCACACCAGCTTCCTCTGGTGCCTTGAGGCCCTAAGCACAGGTGCACTTTCATGCCTTTGCACACGCTCTTCCGTCTGCTTCCCATGCACTTCTCCACAGAACAGTGGCTGCCCCTTCATTGCCAGGTTTTTGCTCAAATGTCCCCTTGGTTGTGGAGGACTCTTCCAACATCCTGGGCTTCTCCAGACATAGTCTTCTTGCACACATAGTCTGGCAGAGATACTCCCATCAGGGTATGAGCAATGCGCACCTCTTTCCCACTGTCTTCCATGTGTCCCAAGAAAGACAAAGAACCTCTTCCTCCTTCCTAAGCCATTCCTGTGAAGAGTTGTCCAAAGGCTTGGAGTAGCACCACAGGGGTACTTGGAGGATCCCTGGGCTAAGCTGCCTTTTTCCCATGCCCCCCACCTCTGCCCCTCCCCAGCTGTCTGCTGCCCTGATGTTTGATGCTGTGCATGTGGTGGTGAGTGCTGTCCGAGAGCTGAACCGCAGCCAGGAGATTGGCATCAAGCCGCTAGCCTGTACCTCAGCCAACATTTGGCCCCATGGGACCAGCCTCATGAACTACCTGCGAATGGTGAGCCAGGACAGAATGGAGCAGGGGAGAGTGGAGAAGCGGGGCAGTGACCACCTCAGGTGGGGGCACTCACTGTGTCCACCGTGCTGCCCTCTGCCCTCTCCCCTCCCTTCATTTCCACCTGCCCCTGCCTCCGGGCTTCCTCCTCATTCTTGTGTCTCATCTGTCTACTCTCGCTGTCCTCTACCTGTCTGGGCTGCATGCTACCTTTGGGTCTTGATCCTTGTCTGTTCCTTTGTGCCATCTGTCTCTGTTTCTTCATGTGCTGTCTTCTCTATGACTGTAATCCTTCCTGGTCCCTCTCTCCTGTCCCCTCCACCCCTGTCTCTGTGCCTTTCTCTGGATGTCTGGTCCCTCTGGGCCTTTCTGCCCATCTCTGGGCCCTGCTACCCCTCCCTCTGCCCCGCCTCCTGCCCTGCTAGGTAGAGTATGATGGGCTGACCGGACGGGTGGAATTCAACAGCAAAGGGCAGAGGACCAACTACACCCTGCGCATCCTAGAAAAGTCTCTGCAAGGCCATCGAGAGGTGAGCACGCCCAGAGCAATGTCAGAGCCCTGCTGGGATATGGCTGGGGTGGCCTAGAGGCTGCCGAGTCCCTGGGTAGTTCCTGTGCCGACAGTACTCTCTCTGCCCTCAGATTGGGGTGTGGTACTCTAACCGGACCCTGGCCATGAACGCCACCACCCTGGACATCAACCTGTCACAGACATTGGCCAATAAAACGCTGGTGGTCACGACCATCCTGGTGAGTGGTTCAGAGGAGAGGAGAGGTCGGTAGGGGAAGAGGTCCAAATGCAGGGCCTTCTGAGCAGGCCCAGCTTTGTCCTAGCTCCCCATGATGTGTGCAGGGCACTGTGGACTGGCTAGCAGGGAACATGACTAATGCATCCAATGTCCCAGACTGTGACCAAGGCGTTACTATCCTAACCACTGCCAGAGCAGGGGAAGGCACAGATTCTGCCATAGGAACTAGTTCAGCTCCAGGCTCCTTGCACAGCATCTGGCCCATGGGAGGCCCCCAGTAGTCATGAATGCTAGAACGGTCATTTTGTCACACTTATCAGCCTAGAGTGTTGGTACATGCCAATTTATGTAGTTTCCGTCTTGCTGATGTGGAATTTGAAGATCAGAGAGGTGAAACAACTAGCCTAGGATCACATGGCAAGTACATGGCATAGCCAGGACTGGAAGCTGTGTCTCTAAGGCTCCAGAGCCTTAGTCTTTAAGTGAAATGGTCTGAAGTTCCAGTCCTCACCATACTAGAGCCCAGCTAAGGACTTTGTCTGGTAGCCCCAGGGTTGCCATTCCTGGATTTACAGAAGCAGAGAAGAGGGGGTTGAGGTGTGTCCATTGTTCATTGAGCATCTGCTCTGCACCAGGCATGGTGTGAAACCCTTACCAGGTGTTGCTCTTAAAACCTCACAGCTAGCCCCTGAGGTCTTTATTTTCCCCCTTTTGAGGATAAGAAGACAATCACAGAGTCCCTGGGAGAGCCTGTGCCTTTGCCACTGTGGCCTGTTGCCTCCTGCCAGGTACTGTGGTCAGGGAGGTGGTGACATACAGGGCCTAGAGAGCAAGGGCTTCCCTGAAAAGCTAGGCCTGGAGGCTGGATATGCCAGGCAGCCACACTCTGCACTGCAGTCAAATCTGTGACCTACTGGCTTCCCTGATCCATGGGAGCCACTCAACAACACTGTGAGATGAGTCAGATCAGAGTTGGGGGCACTGACATTCAGAGAGGGTTTCTAGAGGGTTCCACAGGATGTCAGAGGCCCCTATAAGCAGCAAGTCAAGAGTCATTCCCTAGGGAGCTCCTGATTTGGAGTAGACCTTGTCCCTCTGGACAAGGGCCAGTGAACCTGTTGCGGAGGGACAGATGGGCTGCAGACAGGAAACCAGACTCTTGCTAACAGCCTCACCGAGGGGTCCAGAGTGCTGGCTGGCTAGGAACAGCTGGCACCTCTGCATGTGGTGCATGGTCAGTCCCTGAAGGTGGGGAGCAGGGTGCAGAAGTCAAGGAGAAGCAGTCAGGAGAGTCCGTTTCTCACACTCTCCTTCCCTTCTCCCCAAGGCTCAAGAACTAATGTTTTTCTTCTCTTCATGAGGTTCATTCTTCTCTTGATGGATTGGTTCACTCATTCATTCCACTAATATTTACTAAAGCTGCTGTGTGCCTGGTCTTACACAAATTCTGGAGGCACAGAAATGAGTCACGGGTGCTCTCAAGTGGCACTGGGGGAGGTGATCCCAGCCTGATGGAGGTGACGCACCTGGACATAGTCATTCTTACCCAGGGTAATAAGGAGTTCCCAGAGAAAGGAGGGACTGACACAGCTTTAGAGGTCCAAGAAAGGCCTCATGGAGGAGGTGGCATTAGACAGGGTTTTAAAAATTGTGCATAGGGAACATCCCAGGCAGCAGGAGCAAGGGCTCAGGAAGTGTTTGTCAGCTCAGTTGGGGAGGCAAGCAGCCCTGGTGTGTATAGCCCAATGTGCTTCATTTCATTCAACAAAAAATTTTTTTTCCTTTATCTTTTGCAATACTGGGGTTGGAACCCTGGGCTTTATGTGTGCTTTTAAACTGAGCTACATCCTTAGCCCTTTTTGTGTTTTATTTTGAGATAGAGTCTCACTAAGTCACCAAGTTGCCTAGGCTAGGCTCAAACTTGTAGTAACTCCTGCCTCAGGCTCCCAGAATGCTGGGATTACAGGCATATGCCACCAAACCCAGCTTTGTGTCAGCCTTTGTCATTATCACGTGCTACAGTATGTGCTCTCTTTTGTCTGGCTCCTTTTGCTCGATACTATGTTTATGAGATTTGTCTGCATTTTTGCATGTGATTTAGTTTCATCATTACATGTTCTGTGATGTGGATGCATCTACAGTTTACTTATTCATAAAATGTAGATGGACATCTGAATAGTTTCTGAGGGTGTTTTTTGTTGTTACGAACAGTACTACTGAGAACATTCTATGCCAGGGGTGTGGACCTATACCAAGCATGTTATTTGTTTTTCTTTTAAGACAAAAGATGTTAATGTATGAGTTGTTTTTTCTAAACTAACTCCTCAGTATTCAGGTTTAATTGGAGTGTTGGCACTTTGGGATAAATAAGTGGGTTTTGGGTTGCAATTTGACCACTCATCTCTAAAAGGTTCACTATTACTGTTCTCTGCCATGACTTTTGGGGATCTTGTATTGGTGTTTCTATTGGGTATGTTTCAGAGAGTGGAACTGTTGGTTGCAGGTGTGTCTTACCTTGCACAGATGCTGCTGAAGCATTTTCCACAGTGATTGTACTACTTGGTTCCCCTCAGCAATGTGTGATTGAGAATTTCATTTGTTTTTCATTTTCCCCAGTGGTGAGTGTATAAAGATACCAAGATATGTGGTAGTTTTCATTTTCATTTGATCACCTTTTTGTGTTTATTGATTATTTAGAAATCCTCTTTTGGGAAGTTCTTGCTCAAGTTTTTTTTTTTCTGTTTTTTTTAAAAAATGGGCTAGGGTTCAGGGATTTAGCTCAGTGGTTCCGCCACCTGTCTCACAAGTGCAAGGACCCGAGTTTGATCCCTGGTACCAAAAAAAAAAAGGCTGTATGATCTTTTTATTGATTTCAGAGTTATTTATACATTCTGGATACACTTCCTTTGTCAGCTATATGTATTGACAAGCCCTTTGTGGCTTGCCTTTTCACTCTAAGTTGTATAATTTTATAAAGTGACTGGTGTTTTAATTTTACTAAAGTTCACTTATCAGCTTTTTTCCTTTGTGGTTAATACTTTTAGAATTTAAAAATCCTGGGCCAGGGATTTAGCTCAGTGGTTTCACTGCCTGCTGCACAAGCGCAAGGACCCGAGTTCAATCCCCGGTACCAAAAAAAAAATCCTTTGCCTTTAACAAGTTCATGAAGATAGTCTGTTTTTTTTGTGTGTGTGTCATGCTCGGGATCAAATCCAGGGCCTCACACATGCAAAGCAAACACTATACCACAGATATATTTCCAGCCCCTTCTCTTACTTGTTTTCTAAAAACTTATTAATTTTTCCTTTTACATTTAAATCTGCAGCCAGGCATGCTGGTTTATGCCTATAATTCCAGCACTCTGGGAGGCTGAGGCAGGAGGAACATAAGTTCCAGCCCAACCTGGGCAACTTAGTGACTTAGTAAGACCATGTCTCAAAATAAAAAATAAAGAAAGGGGGTGGGGATGTAGCTCAGTGCAAAGGCCTTGAGTTTAATCTCTAATTTGGGATAAGGGTGGGAGGGACTTTTAAAATCTACAAACCAGGGCCGGGGATTTAGCTCAGTGGTTCCATCGCCTGCTGCACAAGCACAAGGGCCCGAGTTCGATCCCTGGTACCAAAAAAAATTAAATAAATAAATAAATAAATAAATAAATGAAATCTACAAACCAGCTAGAATTGACTTTTATGAATCATGTGAAGTAGGGGGTGGGGATCAGAATACATTTCTTTCATATGGATGTTTAATTGAACAGCACCACTTATTAAAACAATCATTTTTCTCTCTTCCTCACAGTTTTATCTTTGCTGGAAATCCATATCCATTTCTGGATGGGTTTCCTAACACTCCAGTCTCTTGTCCATCTTTAACACCATGGTGTTTTAATACCATAGCTTAAATTAAGTGTTAGTAGGCAGGGTAAATCTACCAATTTTGATATTCTTCTTTAGGATTCCCTTGGCTCTTCTTGGTCCTTTGCATTCCCATATACGTTTTTTGTGGGGTTTTTTGGTACCAGGAATCGAACTCAAGTCCTTGCGCTTGCAGGGCAGGTGGCGGAACCACTGAGCTAAATCCCCGGCCCTCCATATACTTTTAAATATACTTCAGTTTTTAAAAATTCATGGCACTAGAGGATGGACAGAAGGTAATATAAGCCTAAGTAGAATAGAAATCCAATGATAAAGGGAGTAAGGAGTGAAAAATCAGCCTCCTTTCCTCTGGTCCCTCATTTTCTTTTCTCAGAGGGCAGCGTCATTCCAGAAATGTCTGCATGTACAATCATGTCCCTGCTCTTTCTTCCACAAAGAATAGCATATTGCACACCATTGTTCTGTAGCTTGTTTTTTTTCCCTCTTAATATATCTTATAGACTTTGCTATTTTCGTAGTTGCCCGGGATTCTTTTATGACATCGATGATCTCTTTAACTTGTCCCAAATTAGGTTGTTACACTCTTTGTTCCCATCCTGAGCACTGCTGCAATGATTTTCTTGGGCCTGGATTTTTGTGCATAGATACACAGTGGTTGGATTCTTAGAATCTGACTTAGCAGTATTCCACTGCCTGTCCACAATGTTGGACTTCCACACAAGATTCTCTTTGATGATTAGAGGTGCCTTGAGAACCTTTGGTTGTGAGGCCCCAGTGCTCTAAATTGAGTCCTAGATCAGTGCTTTTAGATCCTGAGTTCTGTATGAGGCCCCAGTCTCTGTTTTTGTTTGTATAAGCTCAGGTCCTGATTCTGAGACTTTGAACCCAAATTCCTCAGTCTTGAATTTGGAGATCATCTTGGCATAGTGGAAGGAATAAGGGCTTCAGACTGTATAGAAACAGGGTTGTGAATTTCAGCTCTGCCCCATCTCCCTTCCCACAGCCCTGCTTTAGCTGTCTGGCCTTGGATACTTTACCCCCCTGGGCTTTGGTTTCCTCCTTTCTATATCAAGAAAGCTGTAAGAGGCTGGGCATGGTTGGTGCATACCTAATCTCAGCTTGGGAGTCAGGGGCAAGAGAATCACAAATTTGAGGCCAACCTGCGCAACTTAGTGAGATCGTGTCTCAGAATAAAATTTCAAAAAGTGTTGGGGATGTAGCTAAGCATTCCTTGGGTTCAATCTCCAGAAACACACACACACACACACACACACACACACACACACACACACACACAGAGCTGTATGAGAACCTTTCTGCTCTAGCATGTGTGCTTGGCTCTCAGATTCTTGATTTCTGATTCTCCAGCTTTGATACCCAAATGTGATGCCCCCTCTTTCTGTCTGATTTCTCTTGTGTCCACTGCTCTCTTTCTGTCCACTTGCATGCAGTTTAGCACAGGGTCAAAGAGTAGAACTTTGGAGTCAGACTGGCTTGTCTTTCTCAGCCACTTCTCACTTCACTTCTCTGGACCTGTGTCCTCATCTCTAAAGCAGAGGTAAGAATACCGACCTCCTACACTGATAGAAGAGCTGTCACACAGCAAGCCCACAAGAAATGCTAGCTGCTGCTGCTGCTATTATTAGTATTATCTCACATTCCTGCTCCCAGTTGCACAGTTTTGGATTTGGGAAGGCATCTTGGTAGAAAGAGAGAAGCACTGGTTTCTCTCCATCTCATTGTCCCTTAGCTGTTGGGCTCCATGGGATCTGGAGAGTCCAAGGCCTGTGACAGGACGTGGTCTCATGGTAGGTTATTATATCGTTGTGTAACAAACCACCCCAAATACCCAGAGACCTAACAGTGATTTATTTCTCGTGATTCTATGGGTCAGTTGGACTGTTTTCAGACAGTCTTACTGGAGCTCATGCAGCTGGTAGCCAGGCTGCCCTGGAGTGGGTGTAGGCCAGCTGCTGGCTGGCACACCCTCTCTACTCATCCTTCAACAGGCTGGCCTGGGCTCCCTTACACGGTCCTAAGAGCTGCTGTGAAGGCGAAAGTTCTGAAATCCACACAACATCATTTCTACCACATTCTTTGGGTCAAAACAAGTCACAAGGCTGGCTTGACTAAGAAGTGAGAAAGTGGACTCCATACATTGACAGGAGAGGAAGCAAAATATGTTCACATCTACCACAGAGCTCAGTAATTAGGAAAGGTGACAGAGGTCACTTGTCCTCTATGAGCCACAGTGTGCATGTTTATAGAACAATGAGTCTAATGATCCTTATTTTAGTGTATGGTCCCTGGGAGGAATTAAAGTGAGGTAATGGAGAGAACACGTACAGGGCAAGTGTTCAATAGACAGTAGCTGTCATGGATATTATTGCCAAAGAATTCTCCCCTGTGTCCTAAGCCTTTTTTTTTTTTTAAGTACTGAGGATTGAACCCAGAGCCTTGCACATGCTAGGCAAATGCTCTACCACTGACCTATACCCTCCAGCTCTTTTATTTTTTATTTTTTAATTTTTGGTACCAGATATCGAACTCAGGTCCTTGCACTTGTGCAGCAGGCGATGAAACCACTAAGCTAAATCCCCAGCCCTGAGCTCTTTTTAATTTTAATTTTATTTTAAGATGGGGGTCCAACTAAATTGTCCAGGCTGACGTCAAACTTGTGATCCTCCTGCCTGTGCCTCCCAAGTAGCTGGGATTACAGGCATCCACCGCTGCATCTGGCTTCCTAAGCCTTTTGTTCATTAGGTCAAAGAGGCACTGTTCTAACAACCATTTAGACAATAACTATATCAAGATAAGTTTTCCTTTTGTTATTATCATCTTCATATCCCTTATCTTACTAGCACTTGGGATGTTCTCTCTGCTTTCATGGTTCTTTGGCACACTGGGGTCAGTGAAGTATTGTGACTCTCAGAAGTAACCACCAAGGCAGAAGAAAGCCATAGACTTCAAACTGACCGGTGTGTTTGTTTGGCCTGCAAGACGTTTCTTTAAAAAAGAGTATTAGAATTTGAATGAGTCGCTAACATTTATAATCAGGAGATTTTACAAAACAATCTAGGTTTCCAAATTCTCTTGATGTTGCACCATCTGGCATCTCAAGCCTGCTTCCTTCGTAGTGGTGTAGGGCTGGAGATAAATTGTAGTGGGAGAGACACTCTAACCATTGGTGCCTCATGAAGTCAGTTCAGTGACTGCTGGCCCTGAGAAAAGGTGAATTAGGTGAATTAGAGCAGAATCAAAAATATCAGAGTGTGCTGCTCACGGTCAGTAGGGGCAGGGGCTGTTTTGTGGGGTTGAATTTAGTTGTCTGTGTGCATGTGGTGAGTGGGGGTGACTTGAGTTGCAAGGTAAACTGTATCTCTCACTGTGGGTCATAATAAAATATTTGGAAGTCCTATTCTAGCTTGGCACAAGTTCCCTCCAGTCTGGTTTTCTCTGAAGCTCTCTCCTGTCTTGTAGGCATTTAGGCTGGAGACCAATGAACGTCAGGTTGACTATGGAGATTAAAATGACTCCCTGCAATCTGCTAAAGGCTGGCAAGGTCCATGAGTTTTTTTCTCTGGCTCTCAGGCCTGTTGTCACTTTGAGCAATTTTTTTTTCCTGGTCCTGGAGATTGAATCCAGGGCCTAGCACTGAGCTACATCCCCAGCCCTTTAAAATTTTTATTTATTTATTTTTTAATTAAATAACTTTATTATCAAGCACACACACATACAAAAAATTAAAACCATTCGAAGAAGAATAATGCAAGGGGAAAAAAACTACAATAATATTCAAATACAGTAGAACTCGACCAAAACAAAACTGAAAAGCACCTAAACATTTTTTCATATAACTTAAAAAAGCATCTCAAGCACCAACAAGACGCCAGAGGATGTGATTTGTTTCAGAAAGGTCCCCAAGACTAACACTGAACAAATAATGATCTGGAAAAAAACTCCAGTTAGTTAGCAGACTCCACATAAGCCAAACTTCTACCATATTTAAATTTCGATACAGTCATATGACATGCGATGGAAACACAATCAGAGAAATGTGTTATTAGGCAAGTTTATCCATGTGTATCCTTAATTACACTCTCAGTTTCTCACACTAGAGAAACTATTCGGTATTTACACATGTGTGTCCTATTTATTTCACTTAAGATTATGGCCTTGATATGCATCCATTTAGCTATAAATGACTCTAGTTTTTCATTCTTTATGAGTAGTACTCCATTTTATAAAAAATACACATCTTCTTTATCCAGTCTCCAGTTGATGGGCACTTGGGCTGTTTCCAAGCTTTTTCTGTTATGAACTGTACAGCCATAAACATGGGTGCACATATATTGGTGTGGTATGATTCTTTTAATTCTTTTGTGAAGATACCCAGCAGGGGGATAGCTGGGTCGAATGGGACCTCTAGTCCTAGTTCTTTGAGGTATCTCCATACTGATTTCCACAGTGGCTGCACCAGTCTGCACTCCTACCAACAATGGAGAAGGGTTCCTTTCTCCCCACACCCCCGCCAGCATTTGTTATTAGATGATTTCATGATAGCAGCCATTCTTTGTGGGGTGAGGTGGAATCTCAGTGTTGTTTTCATCTGCATCTCTCGAATGACCAGTGATGTTTGTTTGTTTTGTTTTTGGTACTGGGGATCGAACTCGGGTTCTTGTGCTTGTGAGGCAGGTGACAGAACCACTGAGCTAAATCCCTGGCCCCGACCAGTGATGTTGAACATTTTTTTCGTATATTTATTTGCTGCTTTTACTTCTTTGTCTGAGAAATGTCTGTTCATTTCAGATGCCCATTTTTGAATTGGGTCTTTGAATTTGAGGGGTCTGACTTTTTTTCACTTCTTATATATTCTAGATAGTAGTCCTTTGTCTAAGGTACAGTTGCAGAAAATTTTTTCCCACATTGTAGGTTGTCTCTTAGCTCTGTTGGTGGTTTCTCTTGCGGTGCAGAAGCTTTTTAATAAGATAAGATCCCAGTTGTTGGTTCTTTGTGCAAGTTCCCATGCCACTGAGGTTTTGTTCATAAAATCTTTTCCTATACCAATGTCTTCAAGAGTTCTACCTAACTTATCTTCCAGCAAATTTAGTGTTTCTGTCCTAATATTTAAATCTTTAATCCACTTCGATCTTAATTTAGCGCATGGTGATAGGCATGGGTCAGATTTTAGTCTTTGGCAGGTTGAAATCCAGTTTTTCCAACACCATTTATTAAATAGGCTATCTTTCTTCCAATGAGGATGGTTGGCTCCTTTGTCAAAGATAAGATGGCTGAGCATATCTGTAGTTGTTTCTGCATCTTCTAATCTATTCCACTGATCCTCAGGTCTGTTTCTTTGCCAATACCATGCCGTTTTTATCACAGTAGCTTTGTAGTATAGTTTCAAGTTGGGGATTGTAATACCCCCAACCATATCTCTGTTGCCTAAAATTTCTTTTGCTACTCTAGGTCTCTTCTGGTTTCAAATGAATTTTTGGGTTGTTTTCTCTAGTTCTGTGAAATGTATTGTTGGAATTTCAATAGGGATTGCATTAAACCTATATAATAGTTTTGGAAGTGTGGCCATTTTCACTATATTGGTTCTTCCTACCCAGGAACAAGGGATATCTCCATTTTCTTATATCCTCCTCAATCTCCTTTTTCAAAGTGCTATGGTTTTCAGTGTAGAGGTCTTTTGCTTCCTTTGTTAGTTTGACTCCTAGATATTTCATTTTTTTGGATGCTTTTTAAAAGGAATTGTTTCCCTAATTTCTCTCTCAGTGAGTCTATTATTTGTATATAAAAAGGCTATTGTTTTTTGAGTGTTGACCTTATATCCAGCTACCCTACTGAATCTGTCAATTAAGTCTAGAAGTCTTTTGGCAGAGTATTTTGGGTCTTCTATGTAAAGTAAAATTTTATTTTGAGACAAGATCTCCCTATGTTGCCTAGGCTGGCCCTGAATTTGTGATCCTCCTGCTTCAGCCTCCTAAGTAGCTGGGATTAACGTTTCAAGCATTTTTAGGTGAAGAGTATATGAAATGAATCTGTCATCCCCCTACTTTGAGCAGATTCCTGTTCTAGCTGCCTGTTCTAGGTCCTCAGGCTCTGCCTGGCTCCCCAGATCCCTGACTCTGCCCTAAAATGCCCAGTCTGTAACTCCTCTTCTTTTTCTTCCCTAGGAGAACCCATATGTCATGCGCCGGCCCAACTTCCAGGCCCTGTCGGGCAATGAGCGCTTCGAGGGCTTCTGTGTGGACATGCTACGGGAGCTGGCTGAGCTGCTGCGCTTCCGCTACCGCCTGCGGTTGGTGGAGGATGGGCTGTATGGGGCGCCTGAGCCCAATGGCTCCTGGACTGGCATGGTCGGCGAGCTCATCAACCGGGTACGGCTGGGCTGGGGCTGGGCAAAGGGCCATGGAGCAGGCAAGAGAGGGAGGTTGGCCAGGTGGCAGCCCAGCATATAGCTCAGGGGGTCTCTCCACCAACCTGGCTGAGGGTACCAGGGCTGGGTAGCTGTTCCTGAGAGTCCCATGGAGCAGGAAGCCACCTGTGTCTCACTTTGTTAAATGCACTGGCTTAATTGTTGCTTAAAGATTTGTTGAAGCCAGTGTGGTGGCTCATGCCTATAATCCCAGCATTCAGGGGACTGAGGCAGGAGGATCTCTGAGAGTTTGAGGCCAGCCTGGGCATAGTGAGTTCAAGGCCAGCCTGAACTACATAGAAAGATCCTGTCTCAAAAAACAAAGACTTATTGAGTGAATGACAGTGATGTGGAGTGCAATCAGGCAAGGGTCTGAGGTGGTCAGTGGAGGCTTCCTGCCAGAGACAAAGGTAAAAGCAGGGAAGGTACCCTCTGTGAACTCCACCCGGTACCTGCTAGGGAGGGCTGGCGCACTGCAGATTCACATTCACTCGCTCAGTAGGTGTTTATGGAGCACCTATTGTGTGGCTCGCTTCTTGGTCAGGCTTGGTGAGTAGAGAGCACTGAGGATCTGGATCCTGCTCCCAAGAACTTCGTGTCCCTTTAAGGTACAGGAAGCAAACAACCCAAGCCAGAACCATGTGGGCTATGATGGAGGAAACTCAGAGGAGGGGCCCACTGACGGCACCTAACTAGGCATGGCATCCAGGGAGGGCTCCCCAGAAGAGATGATGCCCAAACTGATTCACAAAGGCTGTCAAGCAGCAGATGAGGGGTACGGGAGGTAGGAATGTACCTGGAGCAGAGGAAAGAGTACTTGTGACAGGGAGGAAGGAGAGGAGCCTTCATGTGGGTAGAACTTTGGTGGAGGTGAGGAAGGATGAGAGGCAGGGCCATGGGAGGTGGGAGGTAAGAGTGCAATGGGAAGAATGTTTGGGAGTCAGACCAACCTGGGCTGAGTGATTTCTCTGAACCTCAGTTTTCTCCTCCGTAAGGTGGGGCTAATACTTGATAGATCTGTATTGAGGTGAATGTTTCAGGCAACAGAGACAAGTTCCTCGCACATTGCTTGTCAGACAGTGGGAAGGCCAACATGTAGTTCCTCTTTTTATTCCAGGCAGAGAAACCAGATGGGGAGATGCCCAGAGGCAGGACTGTGCCATATAGGCCCCTGGCTAGGGCACACCCAGAGCTAGTATGGAGAGCAAGGAACTGCTACCAGGAGCAGTCAGGGTGGCCTTGACATTGGACTTTGCTGAGCACATCAGCGATTCTCACCTGCCTGTCTCTCCCATGCCAGAGTTTACTTCATCTAAGCTCCTGAATGTCACCAGAGTAGGCACGAGCAGGGCACTTTGCCTGACAAGGACATTTATCCCTTAGGGCACTGATTTTTAAAAGTTATTTTGAACAGCAGAACTTCTTCGATTGAAAGTTTCTTCAGAACCCTGGACAAAAGCGTAGCTGCCCTGGTGGAGGCGAGGGCGGGGGAGGGGGGCTCCCCCGAGTCAGAGTTGCTTGGTCTCCCCATCCTACCCCCCAGGCAGGCCCTGAGGCACTGCCCTGGGAGGCTCCCAGCTGGTTTGAAAGCTTCTGCTTCAGGGTGTGTTTTAAGGCCTGAACCCCAAAGAGGCCCCTGGTACAGAGGAGAGTAGGCCCAGAGCCAGTAGCCCTGCATCCACCTGGCAGCCAGGCTGCCCCATGGCCTGTTTCCGAAGCTGGGTCCTCAGTCATGCACGCTTAGAAAGTTTCTTACATTGGGACCCCCATCTATAAGCAGGCTCCAGGGGAGTAACCTCTATTCCAGTCCCTGTAAACGGGATGTCAGTTTATTCATCAACAAAGAAGAAGGCTGTCTGCAACAGTGCTCATTTACAGCTGCCTGACCTTGGGTCACACTTAACCTTTGTACCCCTGGGTCTATCCAGCAGGGTGAGGGAGAAGATTTGGTGCCTGGGGTAAGCTTTTGTGGTTGGTTGCCCTGATTTTGACCCCAGTCTTGAGTCCTGTTTGACTCTTGTCCACTGTGTATTAGCTTTGTGACCTTGGGCAAATTAACTTAACCTCCCTGTAACTTAGTTTCTTCACCTATAAAACAGGAGAAGGAGCCCCTGGCATGTATGTAGCACAGGTATGACCCCGAAATGAATGAGTCCACACCAGAACAGAACCTGGTGGGTAGGGGGCGCTATGTGCCTGTATCCTATGATTCCTTTTTTTTTTTTTTTCTTGTTACTGGGAATTGAACCTAGAGCCTTTGCACTGAGCTACATCTCCAGTCCTTTTAAATTTTGTCTTTTTTGAGACAGAGACAAGATCTTGCTAAGTTACTGAGTTCCCCAGGTTGAGTTTGTATTCATGATCCTCCTGGCTCAGCCTCCTAGAATGCTGAAATTACAGGCATGAGCCACCACACCTGGCTGTATTATTGTTCTCATTCCTGGCAGCATGGCCAGCTCATACATGTGGTCATGTGCTCATCTATCTGTTCATCACCCAGCTAGTATTTACTGATCACCTACTGTGTACCAGGTCCTGTGGTTTACCAGACAGTACAGTGAAAAAGCCAGACCTGACCTTCCCCTCACTGAGCAGGTTAAAGAGTTTGGGCCTCTTCAGGTCCATGGGATGTGCTCAGAGTGCTTTGAGCTGGCTTCAGTGAGAGGGGAGCATCAGTGGCAGCAGGACCAGCAAGGAGGTTCAGGGTGAGATGGTGGACCTGGGGCTAGGGCACAGCAGTGATGGAGACTCAGGGAGGGACTCCGAGCTCAGGACTTGGCGGATGCCTGTGTGTAGGGTGCAGGAGGAAGGAGGGGTGTGATGAGTTGGTATTCTTCCCGTGTCTGGCTGGGGCAGCTGGTGATGACATTTATGGAGAGAACAGTGGAGGAGGAGTGAGCTGGGAGCACAAAGAAGGGCGAGGCCTGGCCTTGCTGAGTCTGTTGCCTGCTGTAGGGTGGCCAGGCCTGTAGAGCCACATGGGAATTGTCATTGTGTCACCACAACAGCAGCAGCTGCTGTTGGTTGACTTCACACCATGCGCCAGGCACGTTCTAAGTATTACTTAACTTTGCCCTTGTAA
Organism: Heterocephalus glaber; assembly: GCF_000247695.1. The sequence goes on from NW_004624907.1 coordinate 680,396, forward strand.
TGATCCTTCATGGCCCAGAGGATCGCTGCCGTCCTGCCAACATGAGATCTGGGGCTCAGCAGCAAAGGGACCCGCAGGTGTGCCTGTCCTAAGGCTCTCACCTGTCCCAGACCCCAGGAGGGACTTGGGAAGCCTGGGATAGGCCAAATCATGCTCACTATTGCTGATCAAGCGTTCAGGGCCAGCCAGGCCCTTGTCTAGGCTTCCTGACTTGTATTATTAACTCTTTAACTCCTCATAGCCCTCAGCAAGGGGAGGGACTAGTATTAGGCCCATTTTCTCAAATGTACAGAGTGAGGCACCAAGGTACCCTGTCCAGGCCACATGGCTAATGACTGAGAGAGCCAGGGCAGCACCCAAGTGGACTGGCCCAGAGCTGGAGAGTAACTTCCAGATGGAAGACAGCCCAGGGTACTGGCATCTCCCCACCCCAGCCACCTTTGGCTAGGGATCTTGGGCCAGTCTCAAATTATGGTCCATTTATTCCACCCAGTGGCTGCTGCTGGAATTGGCCTTCTCCCTCCCTGCCCTTCTCCCTGGCCTCCTCACTGGCTTCCTGGCTTCAGGTCTCTGTACTCCATTTCGTCCTCCAACAGGATCTCTCTACAGTGCAGATCTGACCTGTCACTTGGCTGCTTTACCAAAGCCCTGAGTGCCTTAGCAAAGTCTGCACCTTCCAGCCTGGCCCTCAAGAGCAGAGCAGAGCAGCTGCCTCAGGTCCAGGCAGAGGGAAGGGCTGAGCTGTGATGCAGTCATGGCTGGCCCTCAGCCTTCCCATGGCAGTTCTGGAGCTGGGATGACCTTCAAGGATATCCCCTCCCCTTGGAGACAAGGGGCCAGGCCTTTATACCCCACAAAGATGTCAGTGAACATGGCTCCCCTCGGGAAGGTCTGTCTTCCATTGATAGAACTGAGAGCCATCAGCCACCAAGCCTGGGCAGCTGGGGGAGTGAGTGCTGTGATCCCAAATTAGGGCCTAGGGGCTACCACAGCATCCACTACATCTAGGAGCCAGACAGCCGGTTCCATATTCTCACTGGTGCCCCAGGACCCCTGGCAAGCCACTTCATCTCCCTGAACCTCAGTTTCCACACCCGAAATGGGGCTGGTGTTAACCCCACCTAGAGTTTTGGGGGGATTAAATGAGAGAACATTTCCAAAGAAGGCCTGGCAATAGGTGGTCATTACTGATGGTCATCACTAATGAGATGCTATGTCTAGGAATGTGCTTAGAAGGATGGGCTTTGGAGTTGGGTAGCTGTGGGTTCAAATTTGGACTTGCTCCTTACTGGCTATGTGGCTTACAGACATAGGTGCCTGCTCCTGTCTCTAAAAATGGGGAGGAATGGCCCCAAGGGATAGATGAGATCAGTATAAAACGCAAATGCTGTCATGACCAGGACAATGCCTACCCAGTTTACTAGTAGCATCTTCCCCTGGGGGTGGAGCCTTGGCTGCTTAGCTCTTCATCTCAGCATGACACACAGTAGGTGCCCAATAAATTGCTGTTGGATAGAAGCTGGTTCTGTGGAGGGGTCTGTAGAACTGCCTCCACAGTCCCTCCATCAAGTGGGACACACACTAGCACAGTTTTTCCTCAGCAGAGCATAGCGGGTGATTTCAACTTTCTTGCTTACAGTCCTCGTCTGGCCCTGTCTCCAGGGGTTGCACCAAGTCCCTTATTGGCATTTTCAGGTAGCAAGTTGTATTTGTCTTCCAATTCCAGAATTTTTACTCATTGAAAAAAAAAAATCACAGGTAGGTGCAGAAAAGAGAGGGAATGTCACTCTAAGGTATCTCTGGTTTATGCTTTAAACAGTTATCTCATTTTATGTGTAGATTTTTGAACCCTTATTTTTATTGAACCTTTATTTTTAAAAATTGACATTCTATTATATTTCAAATTACAAAACAATATATATTAAGTATAATTCCATTTGCATAAAATGTGTGTGGGCATCAAAAAATACTGTAAGTGTTTCTGCATGTCATCAAAAGCTGTCACGTGCCTGGCTGGAGAAGCAGCTCAGTGGTAGATGTGTGCTTAGTATGTGCAAGGCCCTGAGTTCAATCCCTGGTACCAAAAACAAAAACAAAAAAAGTTGCAGCTGGGGATTTAGCTCAGTGGTTCTGGCGCCTGCTGTGCAAGCGCAAGGACCCGAGTTTGATCCCCGGTACCAAAACAAAAACAAAAACAAAAAAAGTTGTCATAGGCCATTTAGAAACAATCTTTTAGGGCCAGGGATTTAGCTCAGTGGTTCCACCGCCTGCCTCAAAAGCACAAGGACCCGAGTTTGATCCCTGGTACCAAAAAAAAAAAGAAAAGAAAAGTTCTGGAGATATAACTCAGTGTGAAGACCCGGGATTCAATCCCAGTACTGAGAGGAAAAAAAAAAAAAGAAAAAAAAAATATATATATACACCCTTATTTGCCCTGATTACATATATAATACAGAGTGATACAAAGTCAAATAGTAGGGAGAAAGAGAAAACAAAAAGGGCTGAGAATTTAGCTCAATGGCAGAGTGCCTGTGGGTTGAATCTCCAGTACCAGGGCGGGGACCCACTGGGAAGAGGGTCACAGGACAGGAACTTTGTGTGCCTCACTTCTTTATCCCCATTGCCTAGCACAAGCTGACACTTAGCAGGTGCTCAGTAAATTCTTGCTAATGAACAGATGGGTCTGGGGAGGAGTATTTTCTGGCTAGAGGGCCGTGGGTGTAAAGCTTGGAGGTAGGAATGAGCTTGCTGTGTGCAGGGGGCAGTGAAGGGGCTGGGCCAGGGGTGAGTGAGGAGAGAGAGCAAGGGAAAGTAGGGGCAATGAAGTTCAAGAAAAGCCTCAGATCACTGCTTGGTGGGGTCTGGAAGACATAGGTAAAGATTTTGGATATTACTTTTATTGTGTTGCAAAGCCATTGTATAGTTGAAATGAGGAATGGACTTGATCTTTTTTCCCTCTTTTACTGAGGTGAAATTTATATATCATAAAATTAATCATTTAAAAGGTACAGTTCAATGACATTTGGCATATTCTCAGTGTTGTGTACCATCATTTCTATCTAACTCTAAAACACTTTCAAGACCCTCAGAAAACACCCTGAAGTCATTAAGCAGTCACTGCCCATTCTCTCTCTGTCTCCCCAAGCCCCTGGAGACCACCAACCTTTCTGTCTCCATGGATTTACCTATTATAGATATTTTATATGAATGGAGTCACCCAACATGTAGGTGCTTTCTCCTCCTCCTCCTCCTCCTCCTTCTCTTTCCTCTTCTTTCTCTCTCTTGCTGAAAATTGCATCCAGGGCCTTCTGTATGCTAGGCAAGTGTTCACTACTGAAGTACATCTAGCCACAAACACCACCACCACCCCTGGCCTCCCCGGTTCTTATTGTTGTTCTCTCTCTCTCTCTCTCTCTCTCTCTCTCTCTTCCTCTGTGTCTTTCTTTCTTTTCTTCCTTCCTTCCTTCCTTCCTTCCTTCCTTCCTTTTGATGGCCTCCTATGTAGCTCAGGCAGGCACTGAACTTCATCCTACCTCAGCCTCCTGAGTGCCTAGCCTGGCCTTTTGTGTCTGGCTTCTTTCATTTAAGCATGATGTTTTCAAAGGTCATCCACATTGCAGCATGTATCAGTACTGCATTCCTTTTATGGCAAAATGAATGTACCAACTGGATCTTTTAAATCACTTAAAAATGATTATTCTGGCTGTTCTCTTGAGAAAAATAGCTGTAATGTGGCAAGAGAAGAAATAAGATGATCCACATAGGAGGTTGTTGGAGAAGGTATGGACAAGAGAAGTCACTGGGTGGGGCTTGAGTGGCAGTTATAGCAGGTGTGCTGCGAGACTGACTGTATACAAGGAATCAGGGAGACTGCAGGGTCTGGCTGGGGCAGCTGGATGAGTGGTAAGACTGCTTTCCACCATGGGGTAGTTGGATATGGATTCTTTGAGATGTTTGTTTGTTTGAAATTCAGAGGGAGAGGTACAGATTCCGCTGAGTGGCTGGAGCATGAATCATATAACTCATCCCATACTGATGAATCTCTGGGTGGTTTCCAGTTTGTGCTAGCATAGGCAATACCCCTATAAACTTGGCCTGTGGATTTGTGGGAGTGTTCCTGAGGGATACATTCTAAGAAGTGGAAGTCATGGGTCAAAGAGTATGAATAGCTTTTAAATATGTGCTGCCAAATGACTGTTCAAAAAGTTTCTATCAATTTATATTTCCAGCAAAAGTGCATGAGAATGTCAAATGTCCCATATTCTTGCCAACAGTGGGTATTATCAGTCTTTCAAAATAATCTTTGCCAACCCAAAAGGCCAAAATTAATACCTGAATATCTTGACCTAAACAGAATATTGCATAGATGTGTATTAATCTGCTTGTGGATGTGCTATTATTTACTTAACCATTCTTTATATTGAGTTTTTTCTCGATTTTAAAGCTTGTGCTATTATAAACAACCATAAACAAACATCTTTATGCACAAAAGCTTTGCCTGCATTGCAGCTTATTTTCTTTTTCTTTTTTAAGCCTGAGTCTTGCTACATTGCTCAGGCTGGTCACAAACTCTTGGGCTCAAATCATCCTGCTGTCTCACTCATCCAAGGGGCTGAGACTACAGGTGTACAACACTACCTCGCTTCTTTTCTTAAGATTGATTTTCTGCATAGAATAACTGCATGGCTGTTGTTATATATTGTTGAATTGCTTTCCAGAACAATGACACCAGTTTCTGTACAAGCTCCTTCTCAGCACTGAGTGTTTTGATTGGCTTTTAGTGATAGGCAACCCCGTCATTTTTATAGACAGCTAATCATTTTGATTGTTCCTGTTTTGAGTGGTGTACCACAGTCAGGCTTATGTGGTCAGGTGATAGATGGAGTCTGAACTCAAATTCAACTCAAAATGGGCCTGAAAGGGTCATGGACTCTCCCAGTTCCTGGCTTTATAATTGAAAGAGACATACATGGGAGCCAGCAGAATCCTACACTGGTGCACTGACCCATGGAGCCAGGGCCATTATGGTAGAGAGAGCCAAGTGGAAGTCCCTAGAATGCCTGTCTTTCCCAAGATAGTAATTCAAAAGCAATTCCGCATCCTTTAGGGGAATTGCAGAGATTAGTACCACTGTTAACAGCCCAAAAGAAGCATGGTAGTGACCCCACCCCCATTCAGTTTGGCCTATGCCGTAGGCAGATGGATCTTGGAGAATGACTGGATTATTGTCACTGTAATCAGGTGATGACTCCAATTGCAGTTGCTGTCCCAAGTGAAGTATCTTTCCTCGAGCAAATCAACATAGCCCTTGGTAGCTGGTGTGAGCTACTGACCTGGCAAATGCTTTTTTCTCCATACCAATTTCCAAGGACCACCCAGAAGCTAAGAGATTCATCTTCACAGATTTGCCTAAGGGCAACATCAACTCTCCCACTTCCTGCCATGATACAGGCTGCTGAGAACTTGATCTCAGGGGTCCCCACAGCGTCACACTGATCCAGATTGACAACATTATGCTGATCAGATCAGATGTGCAGGAATTAGTTTTGTCAGAGGAGTTGGCAATAAACCCCTTGCTGATATAAGTCTGGTCCAGTCTGGAGATGAAAATACCATCAGTTACTTGACTAGAATCATATTAGTTAGTTGAGCAAGGAGGATTTAATATAAAGAATTGTGAACTAAATATAAAGTTGTTAACCAGCTAACGAAGGATAAAAAAGAGTGTCAGACTCACGCAGTTAGCAACTGCAGGAAGCAGCTACCACACTTAGGGCTGAGGCAAGAAAAGGAAAAGGTTGAAAGGATGAAAACTTGGAAATCCAGAGGCGGGTCCTACAGAGCTCAAACTTCAAGCTCTGAGGAGGGGCCCTTTTGCTTGGTGCTGGTGACATTTGACAGGTTTTTGGATGTTGGTGGCAGCTTACACATTGGATTGTGCAGCTTCGATCCACTTGTCTTCCACTTGGTCCATACAGCTTTTCATTTTTCGTGAGGTCTAGAGTGTATGCTGGCTCTGCAGCAAGTCCAAGCTGTGTGCAAGCTGGTCTTCCCCCTGGGCCTGATAACCCACCAGATCCACAGATCTGCACAGTGCTGCTGGCAAACAGGGTGCTGTATGGAGCTGCAGCAGGCACCAGTAGGTGACTCATGGGAGCAGATCTCTGCCATCTGAGGTTAACTATTTCCCTTCGAGAAACCACTCGGGGCTCCTTACTAGGCCCCACTAGAGACCCAACATCTGCCCATACCTACGAGTGCCAATGTAGTCTGAGCTCATACCTGGACCTGGGTGTGTCTTGTCTGTGTCAGTCCAATTCTGCCAGGGGGACAAGCAGGTATTTGAGTGAAGAAAAAAATGTGTTCTAGGTATAAAGTTGTTAACTAGGTGAGTGAGAATTCCAAGTCAGGAATTGTGGCTCCTTCCTATGAAGGGCCAGGGAGTAAATGTTTTTGACTTTCATCCTATTCTGTCTTAACCACTCAGCCCTTCCGTTGTTTGGAAAACAGACAATAAACAAGTGGCTAGGCTGTGTTCCAATTAAACTTTATTTACAAATGCAGATGGGCTAGGCTAGACCTGCTTTCAGGTGTCAAGCAGAAGTGGCTGCGCCCCCTCTTTCTTTTAAACTAGGGATTGAACCCGAGGCATTCACACTGAGTTACATCCCCAGTGCTTTATTTATTTAAATTTTGAAGTGGCCTTGCTAAATTGCCCCGTTGCCATCCTCTTGCCTTAGTTTCCAGAATGCTGGGATTGTAATTGTGCATCACCATGCCCAGCTTCACATCCCTAGTTCTGACAGAACAAAGGGAAGAACTTATCAAATCGTTGGAAACTTAGAAATGGTGTGAAACTGAGGAGGGACACGCGCAGCTGGCAATGGTGTCCCCAAGAGGGGCTGGGCTCTGCAGGATGAGATGGGCTTGCAGGAAGATGCAAATTGGCTTCATCTGCTGCCCAGGAATGAGCCACTGCTAGGAGAAGTGCCTGAGCAGGCAGACACGGAAGGAGAGGATGGAAGGATCAGGCTCCTTCAGGCCTACAGTGTCCCATAACGCCCCCTACTGGCGAGCTGTCAGAGCGGCTGGCAGAGCAGGAAGGTGGGTTACATACACTAACCTGGTGTAGGGGTTGGGTTTGGAGCTGAAGAACAATCACAAGTGCTTTGACTGGCTTTTGAGCATTTAAATGATCCCCCTTACACTATCATTTCTTCCTGATTTCATTCCAAAGGTTAAACAACTGTAGGTATCCCACTGGGGTAAAATGGAGGTGTTTATTAAGGATGGGGAAGACTTCTCTAAAAAAGAGGTGTTTCTGCTGGGAAATGAAGGTGGACAGGGGGTGAGAGGGGGCCCTTGTCAGATCCTAGAATGGACTTGCATTTAAGGATCCCTCTGTCCTACATTCAGAGCAAACCCAAATTGATCACTTCTCGACCACCACTGCTGCTTCTAAGTCCCACCCCCAGCATCTCCCTGGGCATCTTCTGCTGGCACCCTGATCCCCATGTCCACTCCACTCTGTTGCCTGTGGTCTGTTCTCACAGCACCCAGATCATGTCACCTCTAGCTCACACCCTCTGACATGATGTCCTTCACTGCCTTTGGAGCAAAACCCAGTCCCTCACCACAGTCTGGCCTGAAGACCTGCAGAGCTCTTGCCCCTCTCTGCTGCATTCCCCACCCTTGCTGTTCTGCTGCCTCCTCCCTGAAGGCAGCAAGGAGCCTCGTACCCCGGGTCTGCACTTGCTGTCCCTTGGACTCTTGCCCCTAGCCTTCTCCTGCTTTGCCCCAAAATCCTTCAAATAAGACCTCCTTACAGTGGGGACTGTATCCATACAGTGACTTCAGCTGGTCTCCATAGCCTTGGTTTATTTTTCTTCATAGCACTTGTTACTACCTGACATTGTGTGTTTGTATTCACGGCTGTATTCCCAAAGCTAGAATTATGTGTGGCCAGTGCAGGATGATCAGCAAAGATTTGTTTAGCATTTAAATTAATGAATGAACAAATGGAATGGGCAGAGTAACTGCAATGCAGGGACAGAGGATAAGATGGAAGGGGATGAAGCAGGCTAGGTCATAGGAGCCATATGGAACAGAGCTTAATAGAGGGACAGGAATGATCAGGGTCTCTTGGGGCTCTGTGAGGATTTGGCTGATAGCTGGAGAATGATGTGTGTTATTACAGTATTTGAGCAGATTATATCTTACAGAGATGTCTCGGGCTACCAGCTGACTAGCCCAGGGCTTTTCAGTCAGAGATGATGGTCAGGGCAGGGACAGGCAGAAGGGGTAGAGAGGAGTGACTCAGTTCCACAAGTATTTGGGGCCAGAATCAGGAGGGCCCTAGGGTGGGAGAGGGAGATGGCTGAGTGCAGGACACCCTCTGGCCTTTTCGTGGGATGGAGTCAGGGAAGATGAAATTCAGAGCAGTCTAGGGGACAGGGTGGAAGCCAAGGCTACTGCATGTTCCTCAGAGGTTTGAGAACTTGCTTGTCCCTCCAGAGTCAGTCAGCACCCATTTCCTGAGCTTCCTGGGAACCAGGGAGGAGTCACACTCAGACCTGGCCTCAGATGCCCCCAGCCAGGGAGGGACAGGGCAGCAGAGAGAAAAGCCCCTCAGCGGGATAGTGGTTCCAAACCACAGGGGCTACTAGATCAAGGTACTTAGCCTGTCTGTGCCTCAGTTGCTGAGCGTGGAGAGTGGTGGGAATGGTGTCCCTCTGCATGGGGTTTTTCTGGGGACCAAAGGAGCCACTCCACTGAGGCACCAGGGGAAAAGAGTCTACATCTGAGAATAGCTAGGAGGCCCAGGAAACGGCAGGGCCTGTCTGGGACTCCAGCAGAGGACAGGATGGGATGTGGAGTGTACCCTGCTCTGAGCTGGCCGCTGGGCTGCACCGAGACACACAACACATCCAGCCAGCTCTGTCTTTGAAAGGCCTGTGGTTTTGTAGCAGAGGAAGGAAAGCGAACACATATTTTCCAGATTGATCTGAGACAGGTAGTGTCCAGGTACGTGGGGTCCCTGCAAGGCATCCAGAGAAAGGAAGGTAAGGCGGCCCCCCAGAGGGATGGGTGGGACCAGCTCTGGTATGTGGGGGGTGGATGAGGCAAAGGGAGTGGCCTGCTCAAAGGGGCAGTGGCCAGAAGGAAACTGGCAGGAGAGAGAGACGGTGAGAGGCCCAAGAATGTGAGAGAGAGGGTGGGGAGGGAGGCTTTATGTGGCCAAAACCAAGCAGCGCTTGGGGAGCCACTTCTGTGTAGGCTCTGGGGTACTAGACAGGGCAGGGCTTGTAATGTAGTGGGGAAGATAGCTCCTCCCTAAGCAAGCAAGCACTTAGAAGCTATAAATCAGGGTAATAGGTAATATGAGAAAGAGGACTCTTGGGTGGGTGCAGGGTGGGCCTGGAGGCTGTTGTGGTTTGATTTGAGTCCATTGGTAAAGAGGAGCTAGGGTGGACCAAGTGCAAAGGCCCTGAGGTGGAAATGAACCTGCTGTGTTGAAGAGCAAAGAGCAGGCCATAGTGCCTGAAGAGTGGCTCAGGGGGATAGGGCATGAGGAGAGACTGGCGAGGCAGGTGGGTCTCGGCTTATGTAGGGGCCTTGGACCATAAAAGGGTTTTGTCTTGGTCCCCATGATAATGCCAAAAAGGTCTTAAACAGGGGTTGATCCCTTTGGCTTATGTATGGGGAACAGATTGGGGGTTTATGAGAGGTGTGGAGGGTAACGAAGATGTAAATGCAGTTGCCACGAGAAGGACAGCAATGGCATGGGCCAGGGTAGTGGAGGTGGAGAGAAGTGGGCAAATCAAGGAGTGTTTGGGAACAGAGCCCTGCATTTGCTACTGGAAGGGGAGGAAGCAGCAGGGCCTTGCTGTGGGGGCTGGCGGCCAGTGAGGGATGAATAGAAAGGAGCAGCAGGGCCCTGCAGGCTTCTGAGGAAGTGGGGTCCTGAGCCTATGCTCTGGGGTTGATCAGGACCCTCCTGAGCCCATCTGAAAGGCCAGTGCTCCCTCCTTTCTGAAGTGAGGACTTGGGCCACCAGGGAAGCCTTGCTGGGACAGACTTCTATAGGTGCACAGAAAGAATAGGATTCCAATATTAGGCGTGATTCTTCCCACCATGATTCACAGCTTAGTCATAAAAGTGGCCAGTGCATAGGAAAGGGAATAGCCACTCCTCACATTCAGCACCTAGGAATTCCCACAGGTATTCTCAGAACCCAGTGGGGTTTGAGCCTCTGCCACACATGGCACTCTCGGGGTTTGCCTTGGAGCAGAGCAGTCTCTGTGTGCCTGTTACATTGGACTGGAACCATCTCTCTGGCCCTGCATTTGTTTTTTAACCTGTGCAGTCTCTCTCTGCTCTGGTTCATCATTTAGGTCTGTGTCTGCTGTCCCGACCCTGAGGAGTTGTTTGGGGAGCTATCCCTTTTCCCCCTGGCACTGAATTTCATATGGAGCCCATCTGCTTCCTCCTTGACCTTGGGTTTTATTTTCAGCCTGTGCCACCTGTCTCTACCCTTTGGGCCTGGGTCATCTCTCAGTGACTTAGCCTTGTGTTTGGATCCCCTGCCTCCTGTTCTTGACTGTGTTATGTTTTGAGTTGGGGCCACCTCTGTCTCATCAGGGCTGTGTTTTGGTACCTGTGTCATCTCTTGACCATGGGCTGTTTGGGGCTTGTGCCCTCTCCTTGACTGCAGACTGGATTGGGGCCTGGGTGGCCTCTCCACTGACTGTGGGGAACTCCGTCCTGTCCCCCTCTCCCTTCCTCAGGTCATTTCTAAGGCCTGTGACCCCTCCCTGCCTTAGGTTCTGCCCGGACCTTTATTCTCTTGTATGTTCTCAGTCGGCCCCTTCAGGACCTTGGCTTTTTTATTTCAGCACCCTAGGGAGCTTTTCTCAAACTTAAGTTTAGGGGCTCCCACCATCCCAGCATCAGGACCCAGGAGATGAAGTCAGGGTATCTGGAAAGGAACATCCTGGGAGCCTGGTTCTCGCCTCAGGACCAAGAGAGCTGTGGGAGACATGGCACCCAACCCCCTCTTTATAGGTGCACACACTGATGCTCAAAGGTGTAGACGCTCTTGCCTAAGGTCATGCTGCAAGCTGGGGCACAGCCAGGGCTCCCTACTTCTTGCCTTCTGTAACATGTACATGTGAATGCAGGTACAGTGTGTGTGTGTGTGTGTGTACACGTGTACACACATGTATGAGCTGGGCCCCGAGGGTCTGTCTCCTGTGTGTCTGTTCTGTTGAACTGTATCATGAGTGGTGATGTTGCTACTTTGGCCTGTGTCTTGGCACGTGTGTGAATGTGGTGTGTTGAACACACATCAATGATGGTGTAGAATGGCTCCCACATGTACTGTGTGTGCATGTTGGTCTGCAGGAGGATGTGTGAAGTACAAGGTTTTTTTTTTTTCCCAGCCTTGTGTCCAGCCCTCAGCTGAAGGCTGGCTAATGTCCCCATGAGACAGAGTGAAATGTCCCTTTTGAATCAGCCAGCACATTCTGAAAGGGGTCCAGGATATACCAGCCAGGCCTCAGGCCATACCCTTCTCTCTGTCCCCCCTTCTCCACTCAGACCTGGACCCCAGCACCGTTGTCCCTCGGGACCATGTGTATCCTCCCCCAAAACCATATCAGTTGAGCTATTCCCTGGCCCTGTGTGTAAGGGGTGGGTTCAGACATCTGCATCGCTAGTGTCTGCCATGGTCAAGAAAGTAGTGCTCATGCCCTTACTTTGTGGTCCCCAGGTCCTGCTTTTACTCACTAGAACCTTTGCCTTTCTGAGACTTGGTTTCCTCATCTATAAAATGAGCTAGGCATGGCTCAGGGAGCTATTAGGAGGAACATAGAATATAATCTGTATGAAGTGCTATCCAGCAGGGAGCTTGGCATGTAGGAAGCACCTAATATCTTCACCTGTTGCTAACCAGTACTACAAAGAGGTAAAACCAAGGCCTGAAGTAGGTCTCAGAGCAGGTTGGTGTCCAAGGTGTTTTGATACCAGACTTAGGCTGTCTGCATGACACTGGGGCAGGAAGAGGGACTGGCGTAAGTAGTGGGTTTTATAAAGCACCCTAATGATGAACTTGATGGGAGAGAGGACAGGGGAATGGCTGGGATGGGACAGCCAGGCAGGACAGAGGTGGCAGGAGGCTCTTACAGAGCCAGGACAGCCTGGTTGGCCCAAGGTGAACTCCTGGAGCCAGTCCAGGCTCCCAGCTCCTTTTTTCTTTCTTTTTGGTACCGGGGATTGAACTTGGGACCTTGCACTTACAAGGCAGGCAGCAGAACCACTGAGCTAAATCCCCGGCCCCTTTTGATCTTTTCTTCTCTCTTCTTCAACCCTCTCTCTCAATGGTGAATGTGATCCTCTCTAACTGCCCATCTCTGTCTTCCACTCCTCCCCCTCTGCCCCTCCCTGCTTCCCTTCCAGCAGAAGGCAGACCTGGCTGTAGCTGCATTCACCATCACAGCAGAGCGTGAGAAGGTTATCGACTTCTCCAAACCCTTCATGACCCTGGGGATCAGCATCCTCTACCGAGTGCATATGGTATACTTCTTCTGGGGACTGTGGGCTGCAGCCTGACATGGAGGCTAGAAGCAAGGGCTGCAAGTGGGAGCTGGACTCCCACCGGACCTTGAACGGGGCATTCTGGCTCCTGGGTCCCTGGCAGGGGCAGAGGTTGAACACATGGCTCAGGTCTGGAGTGGCTCCGGGTTTCACTCCCTCTCCCTACAGGGCCGCAAGCCTGGCTACTTCTCCTTCCTGGATCCCTTTTCCCCTGCTGTGTGGCTCTTCATGCTTCTTGCCTACCTGGCTGTCAGCTGTGTCCTATTCCTGGCTGCCAGGTGAGTCCTCAGGCTGCAGCCTGGGAAGGAGGGATGGCGTGGAGGCATGAGCTGGGCCGTGCAACCAACCTGCAGGTTTCCTCTTCTGCTGGACCCTCCACTTTAGGGTCTCGGGTCCTCTGTGCTCTCCTTCCTCTCTTTCTTTCCTTGCCCGTGTGTCTCTGCCCATCTCTCTGTCTCTCTTTCTCTCTCTCTTCCTCCCCTTCTCCCAACCCTCCCCTTCTTTTTTGATCACTGTGACTCCATCTCCTTCCTCCTTTTTTCTCCTTTACCTCCATACCATGGCTCCATCCACCTGTCCATTTCTCCACAGGCTGAGCCCCTATGAATGGTACAACCCCCACCCATGCCTGAGAGCACGCCCTCACATCCTGGAGAACCAATACACGCTGGGCAACAGCCTCTGGTTCCCTGTGGGGGGCTTCATGCAGCAGGGCTCAGAGATCATGCCCCGGGCACTGTCCACGCGCTGTGTCAGCGGAGTCTGGTGAGATGCTTTCTATTTGCTCTGGCAGGGCTGGGAGGGACTCTGAGTTCTGGAGGCTAAGGGCACTGCTGTGTTCTCTCATAGGGTTCCCTGCTCCACATCCTGAGCTGTATGATAGGGAACTGGTTGAGGAAAGCTGAGCCCCAGAGTAGCCACCACTATCTACGTGACCTTGGGAGGCCACGTCCCCTCTCTAAGCCTCAGTCTCCTTCATCTAAAAAAATGGGGATTAAAAAGGCTCATGTCTCAGGGCTGTTCAGGTCTTACAGAAAAGTGCTGGTTGGCCTTGTGCAAACTTGAGGCATTATAGTCACAAAGGGCATTGCTATTGCTCTCGTGGGCATTGCTTTATCACCACAGAGACAGAGTCCTAGAAGTTCCACAGCAACCCAGTAGCCTAGGTGAACTTCTTGTGCCCCTGGGACAATTTCCAGGAAGCTTCATGTTGGGGGACAACTAATGATGTCTGCCTCATAGTTTCAAAAAATTCAGGTTAGATATCAACACAAAAACCAGGTAAATTCACTCGCAAATTTGGGAAATCTTGTGGCACTGGCCAGCATCCTCGTAGGCATCAGCCTCATCCCACTCTCCCCTCTTCTGCCCCCTGGCCAGGCCTTGCATTTGCTGCCCTGGGCGTTCATACAGCAGCTGGAATTGGCTGTAGTTCCTGCAACTCCTGTCACCTTATTCTCAGTAGGAACACAGAAAAGAGAGATCTCTTAGGATGGGGAATGTTCTCCCTGTTTTATGGATTAGAAGATCCAGGAAGAAGGAGTAACTTGTTAAAGAGCATGCATGCAGCTAGAGGAAGGGCCAGGCTGGAACTTGGCCCACTCTCGTGCCAGCCCTCAGATCTGCCTAGGCCCAGCCTGGCTCCTGGGGCCCATGGTAGGTTCTCCATGGCCACCCAGGCATCTGGCCTTCCAGAGTCTGCCTCCTCACCTCCTCCCCATCAGGTGCCCACGTCCATGGCCATTCCACAAGGGTCTGTCCAGCTCTTCCACGTACCAAGTGCTCAAAGGAGGAGTCCGCCCCATCCCTGCCCCCTAGAAGCAGAGGAGCTGAGACTAAGCAAGCAAACACATAAATACTGGATGTTATATTTTATTTAAAGGATATGTCCCAAAGAAAATGTCTAATTTGAAACTTGTTCAAGACTAACCTTGATGGGCAGCAGATTTTCTTCTCTCCCAGCTAAGTGGAACTAACTGCCATATGGCAGTCATTTGCAATTCACTTGGTCCACTGGCTTTGAAACTTTCAAGTCTTAAAGATTTTTATATGTTTTTGAATTTGCATCATTTCCGATGGTACCCTGTATTTCTATCCTGTGGCTGAAAAAAAAAACCACATGGTTTAATAGTATATGTGCTGCACAACACATGGTTTAAAACAATATATGTATTATCTAACAGTTCTGGAGGTCATAAGTCCAAAAGAGATTGCACGGGGCTAAAAGCGGATTGTTTGCAGTGCTGGTTCTTTCTGGAGGCTCCAGGGGAGAAGCCTTTTCTTTCCCTTTTGCTTTCTTGGCTCACAGCCCCTTCCTCTGTCTTCAAAGCCAAAAACGTAACACCTTCAAATTTCTAACTCTGACTTCCTTTTTCCACTTACAAGACCCTTGAGATGCTGTTAGGCCCACCTAGTCATTGTCTTCCCTTCTCATCTGCAGGCTTAAATCACATCTTAATCACATAACTCAGTCACACCTGCGAAGCATGTTTTACCATGTGAGGTGACATACTCATGTCTTCTAGGAGTTAGGATGTAGAGATCTTTGGTGGTGGGAAGGGGCTTATTCAGCTACCACACACCCTAAGTGAAATGTATTAATATGTTCAATATAATGATGTATCAGTTGTGCATAAGATGTACTGTTGAGAAACAGACAGGGGGGCTGGGATTTAGCGCAGTAGTTCCACCACCTGCCTCACAAGTGCAAGGTCCTGAGTTTGATTCCCTAGTACTAAAAAAAAGAAACAGTGACAGAACAGCAGAGAATGGCCTCCTGAGGTATCCAGACTGAGTCCTGAAGGCTAAAAATGGAGTCATCCACACCAAGGAAAGGGAGGCACATTCCAGACAGGCAGGAGAGGGTGTGTGTGTCCGAAGAGGACATAGAGAGTGCTTGAGGAGAAGCACCGCACCAAAGCTAGCCAAGTTTACACATTAGGCAAGGGGACCAGTAGTGTCCCCTGGCCCCATCTCTCTTAGCAGTGCTCTGGGCCTTTGCACTGAGCTGTATCCCAAGCCCTTTTTAAATTATTTTATTTTGAATAGTCTCCCTAAGTCACTAAGTTGCCCAGGCTGAGCTTGGACTGTGAACCTCCTTCCTCAGCCTCTCAGAGTGCTGAGATTACAGGCACTGCCCCTGGCTGAGTGGCCTCCTCTCTGTTGGCCATCCTTCCTGCTCCTTGGTCAGGGACCTTTCCCTGAGGATCATGTTTTTCAGCTAAGTATTCTCTGCCTCTTCCCATCACTGTCACCCGGGAAGTCCCTAGTCACACTCCCTCCCTCACTGGTGCCTTTGGCTCCAGGACACACTTTTCTACACTCCAAGTCCTCCCACACATCTGCTCATTTGACAGATGTGTGTCTCCAGATGTGCCCCCAGCACAGTGACTCAGCAGGCCAGGCCCCTGCCCTTTTGGGACTGACAGCCCAGGGGTGGGGTGGTGGGGAGTTTGCTGGCACCTGCCCCTGGGCTTCCTTCAGTGCCTATTCAACCCACAGCCTCCTGCAGCCACACCCATCATTCAGCACAGCTCTGCCTTGGAAATCAGCATTTCCAAAGCTTCTCTCTGACCACATCCCCTGTCCCTCCAGATTGCCCCTTGGTCATACTGTTAAGTGAGTCCCTTGACCTCCCTCTCCCTGTTCTCTATGCTCTCCTTGCCTTCATGTCCCCCTCTCTCCAGGTAGGCTCCTAAGCCATCTCCTCAACCCTTCCCCAGGCCCTCCTTTCCTCACATCCTCCTGAAAGGAAACCCTAGAACTGCAGATCTAGCTTCAACGTGGCCTCTCCCCTCCTTCCATTACTGACTCCATAGGGTCAAATGTGACGGGTTATTTATACATTCGATCCCTGTCTTACCTGCAGGCAGTCTGTGTCTATAGTCGCCTCCTTCTACAGACTCTGTCCTTGCTCCTAGGCTGCCCTGTCCTCTTGTTTCCTCTGTCTGCTTGGTTCTTAGTTTCCTGTGGATTCCTTTTCCTCTTGCTATTGCTCACGTGAGCTTCTCACTCCACACTAGTGATGGCTCAATGCTCACACCTAATGCCCTCTTTCTTTTTATTTTATTTTTATTAGTACACAGTTGCAGTACATAGTGACTGCATTCATTGTAGGGGTTGGCATATGTACATAGCACATCTCTTTTTTTTTTTTTTTTGGTACCGGGGATTGAACACGGGTCCTTGCGCTTGTGCAGCAGGCAGCAGGCGGCGAAACCACTGAACTTAAATCCCCTGCCCTTACATAGCACATCTTAATTCTTTTTATGTCCCCTTCCCCTGCCTCCCTCCATCTCTTGGTCCCCTAATGGCCTCTTTTTGAAACAATTTTTTTTGGTACCTGGGATCGAACTCAGGACCTTGCACTTGCAAGGCAGGTGCAGCACCACTGAGCTAAATCTCTGGCCCAAAACAAATATTTTTTAACATTTCCTTTTCTATCCTGAGCTGATATTCAAAGGTAACATATTTATCTGCACACATAATTTTTTAAAAAAATCAATATGATATCCTAATTGTCATATGAAGGAGAAAAAGAAGAGAAGCTATTTCTAATAAAATTGTATGATAGCAATACATAAATGCAAGGCTGTGGCTATACCAGAAGACAAAATGCAAAATTTGGAATGACAAGAAGTAAGATCATTTATTAGAATTTGATGCTTATTATTGGACACTTAGAAATAGTTGGCAAATGAGTGTGTTTGTGCAAATATAATTCACTGTGAACATGATGACTTACTAATGCAGCTGGTCCAAGCATCTCAACTGAGGGACTTAAATACAAGTGGAGTTGTCTGAGACGCAACTTGCCAACACAGGGAATGGTTCTCGGCAAAGTTCCACACAAAGTAGCATGCAGTTGTTCCTCAATTTGAACAAGGCATGCATTTCTGGAGATTTTGGTTTATATTATAACCATGCAAAAATATGTGTTTTCTTATACCAAGGAGTCATGCTAAGCATATGTACTTGCTGGCAATCACATACTCTCTTGTTCAGACTGACTTACCACTCCTGGACTGTCAGTCCCAAAAGGGCAGAGGCCTGACCTGCTCAGTCACTGTGCTGGGGGCACATCCAGAGACACACATCTGTCAAATGAGCAGATGTGTGGAAGGACTTAAAGTGTAAAAGAGACTGTCCCTCTCTCTTTTGAGGGAAGGAGTGTGACCAGGGGCTTCCTGGGTGACCAGCTGGAACCAGCCTGACTGGCAGGGTCCCCACACTTTACCAAACACCTCCCCTGCTGCTCCCATCCACACCCCGCCAGAGACCACCACTCTGCATTCCTTCAGGGGGCGTCTCGCCCACTCCTAGGCTTCCCCAGGATCCTTGTGTATTCAGCCAGCTTGGGCTGCTCCTCTTGAATGCCGGACAGGCATGTCCAAACTCCATGTATTTGCCCTCAAATCTGACTCCTCATCTTTGTTCCCCCTGCTGTCTCTCTGTGAGGGCCACTACCACCAGTCAGCCAGACTGCATCCTTAAGGGCCAGCATGATGTCTGGTGTACACTAGCTCTGGATAATGTTTTGAATGAATGACAACACTGACCCAAGGGGTGGTTCTGGAGAGACTTGGTGTCCAGAGAGGTCATGTCATTCCCTGTCTTGGGTGTTGGGGTTTGGGTTTTGTTTTGCAGGAAGCTGTATTATTATATTTCTGTTAAGGTCTGCATTGCACCCCCACCCTCACTTAGTGCCTGGCAGTTTGCAGAGGCCAGCTGCTGTTTTTACTTTTATCTATCCTGGTTGGGGGTTGGAGCCTGGGAGGCCCTTAGCCTCTGTCTTCAGCCCCTCGGGTCTGTGTGGTCTGCAGGGACCTGGCCCTTCTTAGTTACCAAGAGGGAGAACAGAGAGGGCTGGCATAAGACAATGCTGCCCTACAGTCCTGTAGCCAGGTCCGTGAGTAGCTCTCCTTCCAAGTCAGTCTTGTATCACCACGACAATAAGAGCAGACACTTAGCACGGCATGGTGGCACATGCCTGTAATCCCAGCATTCTAGGAGACTGAGGCAGAATAATGGCAAGTTCAAGCTCAGCCTGGGCAACTTGGTGACATAGCAAGAGCTTATCTCAAAATCAAAAAGGGCTGAGGATGTAGCTCAGTGCAAAGGCCCTGAGTTCAATCCCCAGTGCCACACACACACACACACACACACACACACACACACACACACACATTCTGTATGCCAGACTGACTCACTCTTCAAAAAACTCTGTGAGGAAGGTTCTGTGTTTGTACTTAACTTCACAGGTAAGGAAACTGAAACTCAGTTCCAAGGTCATCCAGCTACACAGTAGTTAAGCCACAATTTGGGGATTTTCCAGAGATCTTTCTATTATTGATTTCTAATTTAAGTCCTTTGTGGTCAGAGAACATTCTCTGTAGGACTGTAATCCTTTTAAATTTAGAGACTTGTCTTATGGCTCAGCATATGGTCTGTCCTGGAAACCATTCTGTGTATACTGGCACTGGGCGTGTATTCTGCTGTTGGTGGGTGTAGTGGTCTATAAATGTCAACAAGGGCCAACCGGTTGATGGCGTTATGCAAGCCTTCTATATATTCTTACTGATTTTCTATCTGGTTGTCCTAATAATACTTGAGGGAGGAATGAATTGCAGACAAATTGTGTGTTTCTCTTTTTAGTTCTATCAGTTTTTGCTTCATGAATTTTGAAACTCTGTAATTAGGTACATAAATGTCCAGGATGATTATGCCCTCTTTTTTTTTCCTTTCCCAATACTGGGGATGGAACTCGGGGACTCTGAGCTAAGCAGGCACTCTACCACTGAGTTATATCCTCAGCTCACAACTTTTAGAATTGTTTATCTCCACTATTAACTTGTTAACTACTTATACTTCTTTGTTTTATTTTTTTTAGTGGTTGCTCTGGGTTTATAATTTGTATCCTTTTTGTTTTCTTTGCAGTACTGGGGATTGAACCCAGTGCCTTTGCACTGAGCTACATCTCCAGCCCTTTCTATTTTTTATTTTGTGTCAGAGAAATAAAAAATAAAATCTCACTAAGTTACCTAGGCTGGCCTCAAACTTGTGATCCTTCTGCCTCAGCCTCCCAGAGTGCTGGGATTACAGGTTTGTGCCACCACACCCTGCTTAATAAGTATCTTTAATTTATTACACAATAATTTGAGGGCCAGGGATTTAGCTCAGTGGTTTCGCTGCCTGCTACGCAAGTGCAAGGACCCAAGTTCGATCCCTGGTACCAAAAAAAAAAAAATAATAAAAATAATAATAATAATAATAATAATAATTTGAAGTAACATTATACCACTCCACATAAGATGTAAGACCCTTCCAACAGTATACATCCATCCAATCCTCCATCTGTTGAACTTTTATCATTTATATTACTTTGCATATCTTATGAACCCCACAGTATTAAATTTGTATATGTGTGTTTGTTTTAAATAGTAAATGTCTTTCAAAAAAGTTTTTAGGGATGGGGAGATAGGTCAGTGTCAGAGTATCTGCCTAGCATGCAGAAGGCCCTGGGTTTGATCCCCAGCCCCACAAAAAGAAAGAGGAAGGGAGGGAGGGAGAGAGGATTTTTAAAATGAGGAATACCTTTTATATTACTTGCATATCTACCATTTCTGGTATTCTTCATTCCTTCTTGTGCATCCACATTCCCATTTAATATATTTTCCTTTGGAAGAACTTCTTTTAACTTTTCTGGAAATGCAAGTCTGCTGGCAGTTAATTTCCCAGCATGTATATGAAAAATACTTTCACTGGGCAGGCGTGGTGACACATACCTATAACCAGCTTCTTTTTTAATTTTTATTTTGAGACAGGGTCTTCATAAGTTGCCTAGGTGGGACTTGAACTTGCAGTTCTCCTGCTTTGGCCTCCCAGAGTGCTGGGATTATAGGCATATGCCACTGTATCTGGGTATGCCCAGAATTATTTGATTTTTCTTTCGGCACATTGTTACACTGTCTTGTCTCACATGCTCTGATGCTATGTGTTCTTGCTGTTATCTTTGCTTTACTGTATATAATGTTCCACCCTACACCTACCCCAGGCAGCTTTTAAGGCTTTCCTTTTATTGGTGGCTTTAAAAAAAATTTTTTTCCCCAGTACTGGAGATCGAACTCAGGACCTTGCACTTATGAGGCATGCACGGCACCACTGAGCTAAATCCCCAGCCCTATTGCTGGCTTTTAACAATTAATTGTAATGTGCCTTAGTGTGTTTTGTGCATACCCATATTTATATTATTACTAAGGGTTTATTGAGTTTCTTAGGTCTGCAAGATTAGAGTTTTTGTCAAATTTGAAAAATGTTTAGCCATTATGTCTTCATATATGTTTTCTGTTAACCCTTCTCCCTGTGTAGGACTCCAGTTGCATCTGTAAGGCCACTTAGATACTATTCCTCGGGCCACGGAGGCACTCTGCTCAGCTTCATTTTTGCTATTTGTTACTTTTGTTTTGGATGGGTTCTATTGCTGTCTTCAATTTTCTTGATCTTTTCTCTGCAGTATCAATTCTGTATAATCCTGTCCAGTTAACTTCTACTTTCAGATAGTGGGTATTTTATCTCTAGAAGTTCTCTTCATTTCTTTTTTATGTCTTCCATTTCCCTCCTCATTATTTCCATGTTTTTCTTCATATTTCGAGCATTACGGTTGTATTTGTAATAACTGTTTTAATGTCCTTATCTGATTTTTTCATCATCTCTGTCAATTGTGGGTCAGTTTCAGTTGAGTGATTTTTCTCTTGGTCCTATCTTCCTGCATCTTTGTGTAGGGAACAGGGAAAGGGGACATTACTAGAACTTCTGTAGTAAATCCTAGTCTCCTGCGAGCCACGGCAGCACAAGGCGAATTACAGGAAAGGTAGAAAAATGAGACTAAGAAGAAGCTGAGCTTTGGGTCTGATCAGCGCTGCCCTGGGCGGCAAAGACGAAAAAGCCCCCTAGCTTGCAGCACCTTTTATTCAGTACATCGGGAGAAACAAATGTAACAAATGACTTGCAGAGAGTTCAGTACATCCAAGTAAACAAGATGTAACAATCCAAGAATAATGAGGAACTGAGTAGATGTTTGCTCCTCCCAGGATGTTTTCAGCTGGTGTAATTTTGTCCTGGGAAATCACAGCATCACTGGATCATTAAGGTCTCAGTTGTGACCCAAAGCCAAAATGGAATTATGTCTCGGAATTCCATAGCTGGGCTGTATGCAGAAGAACTAGGCTAACCAAATGATTTTACCCTAAAATTATGTAGCATTGCTCCTGACACCTTTGTAGATCTGGTCATTTTTTAATTAGATGACAGACACTGTGAATTTTACATTGTTTACATTGTGCAATGTGTTTCTTTTGAACTTCTGGTTTGGGGTATAGCTGAGTAGTAGAGTGTGTGTCTAGCACCACAAAAACAAACAAACATTGCAAGTCTCTTGGACTTTTTCTGGCAGTGATTGGTGAATTATTTTGATCCTCCTAGGCCAGTTTTTGAGCTCTTATAGGGCAGGCCTAATGTTGCCTTTATTTTAGGGTCCACTTAACCCTATTTCTGATAAGTTGCACTTCTGGTTCTCTAATGAGTGTCTCATGTATTCTCTCATGATATCTCTACTTTGGGTGGAGGAAGCTCTGACAATTCCCAGCCCTAGGTAAACCCTGGGAATTGTTCTTCCTTTGAAAGCTCTTCTTTTCTGGCTCCATAGTCTTTCACCCAACACCACTCACAGATTGATATTCAGCCAGAGACTCAAGGGGACCCTCCCTCTCTGTGTAGCTCCCTTCTCTTGAAGATTCTGTCCCTGACCCACAGATCCCAGCCCTTTTGCCCCTCATCCTGCCCTGTGATCTCCATCTCGGACCTGTAGGGTTCCCTTTATAGTGCCGGGGTCTGTAAATTCAATCTAGCAGGACAGCCTGGAGAGTGATGAGGCTCACTTTTCACTTTTCTTGGGGATCACAGTCCCATGATGCCTCTTGTCCTCTGTCTTTAAAGAGTTCCTACATTCCATCCAGCTTTCTAGCTGTTGACAGCAGGAGGGCATTTCCAGACCAGCTTACTCTATTATATCTGGAAGTGGAAGTCTTCAGAATCAATATTTAAACCCAGGGACCCTGGCTTCAGAATTGTAGCCTGTCCACTGATCCGCAGTCACTGGACCTTCTGGATGTCAGGGTCACTGTGGGGGAGAGAGCCACCCCCAGTGGGCACATGGTCTTTGTCAAGGTGGCAGGGATGGCTCCAGCCTGTAGCTCACCCCTCCCCCCCCAGGTGGGCCTTCACCTTGATCATCATCTCGTCCTACACGGCCAACCTGGCCGCCTTCCTCACCGTGCAGCGCATGGAGGTGCCTGTGGAATCGGCCGATGACCTGGCAGATCAGACCAACATTGAGTACGGCACCATCCACGCTGGCTCCACCATGACCTTCTTCCAGGTGGGGCCACCCTGAACCTCCCTGCTGTGCACAGTAGCTCCAGACAGGACTAGGCAGGGCCTCCACAGTAGTCAGGGAGGCTGAGGAGCAGAAGGTACACTCATGCCCTCATGGGAGCATTGCTGTGTGATGAGGACCTGGGCTTTCAGTGGAGGAATGAGAACAGATGTGGGAGCTGAGGTTGAATTGGTGCCATTCAGTACAGGACAAGTAAGGTCTAGGAGGCTGCTGAAAGGGTCAGGCCTAGGACCACGCGTCAGCAGGGAGGAGGAAAGGCCCTGCATGGTGGAAGGAGCTTGGCACCTTGTATTTGGGATGGTGGGAAGGAAAGGAAAGGAAAGGAAACCAGGCAAAGGTCAGAGACTCAAAAGCCTCAGAGGCCGGGGTAAGCAATAAGATTGGACCTTGTACATGGGCAGGTGGGCCAAAGAGTGTCCATTTAGAGTCAGAAGTTCCCTTACAGCTGGGTTGGGGTAGACCAGTGGTCAGGAGGAGGCCATAGATGTACAGGGGCCACTGGGTGGAGAGTTAGGGAAGAGGAAGTTGAGGTGAATTCCTGAGTCTCCCAGGTAGAGTCAATTAGGTGGCTGCTATGCCAGTGGGGGCCTTTGGGGTACCTGGGAAGAAGAGGTATGGGGATGACTTGGACCTGCCTTGGATAGCATGTCTGTTTTCCCTCTATTTTCAGTTCTTTCTATCTCCCTCTACTCTCCTTGCTCTCAGGTTGAGGGAGACCCTCAGAGAGTAGGGGACTGGACTCAGGGGACAGGACCAGTGGAGGGGCCCTCACCTGTCTCCCTTTGTGCTTCTCTGCCCAGAATTCGAGGTACCAGACGTACCAGCGCATGTGGAACTACATGCAGTCAAAGCAACCCAGCGTGTTCGTCAAGAGCACAGAGGAGGGCATTGCCCGGGTCCTCAACTCCCGCTATGCCTTCCTGCTTGAGTCCACCATGAACGAGTATCACCGGCGCCTCAACTGCAACCTCACCCAGATTGGGGGCCTCCTAGACACCAAGGGCTACGGCATTGGCATGCCACTGGGTATGGCTGCAGGACAGTGTGGAGCGGGGGCCTTGTGAATCTGGAGTGGAGACGTGTGAGCAGGCTTGGGAGTGGGCCAGGCCCTCCCTGAGGCAGGCTGGGGTGTCATCATCACCCTGAACATCTGCACTCTCAACCTGCAAAACTGGGCCAAGGAGCAATCTGTTGCAGCTCTCAGGTTGTTGGGAGGATCTAGTGAATCTTTGCGTGTGCAGCTCAGTATATGTGGGTCATGGGCCTTGCTGTCTTCCTCCATTGGCCCAAGGGGCCTCTGGGGGTGAGAACTTGGTTTTATTTGCTTTGTATGCTCTGTACCAGGCCTACAGCTTGGCTCAGAGCAGGTGCTCAGAAAATGCTGGACAGATGGAAGGATGAATGGGAAAAAGAAGGAAGGTAGGAGAGATCTGCAGGGAGACTTGGACGTGCCCATTTATTTTTCAGGACTTACATCCAGGGCTCAGTGCTGGAAATCCACTACCAACTTGGCTCCAAAAAGTTTTCAGTACTAGGGATTAACCCAGGGATTTTGCATTGAGCTACACCCCCGCCCCTTTTTTATTTTTTTTATTTTGAGACAGGGTTCACTAAATTGCTAAATTGCCCAGACTGGGCTTGAACTGGTGACCCTCTTTCGTCAGCATCCCAGTGCTGGAATTATAGGTGTTCGGTGGCATTTTGGCTTTTAAAATCATTTATATGCAATGGTGCCTGCATTAGTTACCTGTGACTACCCAACAAATGTACCCAGCAGATCCTAGCACCTTTGCAGGAGACTCGATACTATGCTAGGATGTAGTGTAGCCTGGTCCTTTAGGGACAGGCTCTGGAGTCACACCAACCTTCATTCAGATCCCCCTTTGCTCCCCGACTCAGTACATAACCTTAGGCAAGAGAACCACCTCCTCATTCAGAAATACCTGTCCCAGGTGGCAGTGTCTGCCTCAAAGGATCATTGTGAGACTTGAGTGAATCTCTGTAAACCCAGGGTCTGGGATGTAGGAGATGCCTGATAAACATTAATCATGCCCACTCAGCCATATCCATACTTCCTGGCCTGCGGTAGATGCTTAGTAAACAAGGAGAGAAGTACAGGCAGGGTGTGGAGGGGCCCAAGGGTGATTGAAAGGGAGGACAAGAGAGTGAGGAGGACAGAGGAGATGAGAGAGGAGGGGAGGATGGGATCGGTTCTCTCAGCAGATTGGTCTCTGTCCTTCCTCCACACGGGACTCTGGGAAAGCACAGCAGGTCGACTGCCGTGCCCCAAGCTCTGCTGCCTTCCAGGGCAGTGGACAGCAGAGACCACAAGCACAGAGCCGTGTCCCGTGACATGAGGTGGTGACAGGTGTTCTGACACAAATACGGGAGAAGAGATTGACAGGAAGTGGGGTGCTTGGTGCCATTTAAAATAAAGTGGCCTTAGAAGACTCCTGAGAAGCCAGCGTTGAGCAGAGACCTGGATGATGAGGGAAAGGACATTCCAGGCAGAGCCAAAGGTCCTCAGGTGGGACTTTGCTTGGCAGATTTGGGAACCCGCCAGGAGGCCATTGTGCCTGGAGTTGAGCGAGCCTTGAGCAGGGGCCCCCGCGAGTGGTTGCCTGTGAATGCAGCCTCTTGTCGGCCAAGGAAAAGGCCTCCATCTAGCAGCAGGGGCCGCCTTGGGAGAGGTCTCAGCAAGACAAGGCCTGACTGACTGCACCCAAAACTGCCTCCCTGGCTGCTGTGTGAGGAAGAGACTGGGGAAAAGTGGCAGGGAAGACTGAGCACTTAGCAGGGGTCAGGGAAGGCTGTGGTAAGAGGGAGTTGGGGTTTAGGGTGAGCAGTGGCCCAACAGCACCCCCTCTTATGTGCCTGGCTCAGGCTCCCCATTCCGGGATGAGATCACACTGGCCATCCTGCAGCTCCAGGAGAACAACCGGCTGGAGATCCTGAAGCGCAAGTGGTGGGAGGGGGGCCGGTGCCCCAAGGAGGAGGACCATCGAGCTAAAGGTCAGCCACCCTCACATGCGGCATGCCCTTCCCAAGGAGTCCCCTTGAAGCTAGCCACTATGCCCACACAGCCCCAACCCTGTGGCTCTCCCCTGCCCCCCAGGTTTGGGCATGGAGAACATTGGCGGCATTTTTGTCGTGCTCATATGTGGCCTCATCATCGCTGTCTTTGTGGCGGTCATGGAATTCATCTGGTCCACGCGGAGGTCAGCAGAGTCCGAGGAGGTGAGAAGGTTGGGAAAGTGGGGGCAGGGAGAAAAGGCACCCAGGCCCAAGGCATGTGAAGGCTGCAGCATCGGGAGCCAAAGCTGGCAGGTGGTGGGGATCTGGAGGAGGAGGAGGGACCTAGGGAGCCAGGAGGTGAGAGGACTTCTTGGATAGCTCCTCTTCCCAGGAGAGGTGAGACACAGCAGATAGGGACAGAGAGGCCAGGGCATGGAAAGCAGAGAGGCCAGGAGAGCCCAGGAAGCAATGTGATACAGGGAAGGGAGGTGAGGGGGCACAGGAAGAAGGGTGTAGGGAGCCACCGAGGTGGTAAAGCAAGAAGAGAAACAGAAGTGACAAGAACACAGATGTGCTGATCAGCCCCATGCTGTTGTCAGGATCGCTGCTTCCAGAGGTCCTTGGGTGCTGCCAGGCCATCCCCTTGCATTTCTGGCCCATTCCCATTCTTATCCCCAAGACTGTGAGTCCCAACTGCCTCTCTCTGCCGGCCTTCCCTCCCCACTTCTGGCAGCAGGCTTTGAGTCTACTTGCCAGACCCATAGCTTGCATCCAGCCACCGCTGGATGGCTGGATCCATCCAGCCAGCGGATTGGGCTATCCGCTCCTCAGAAGGTGCTCCCACCTGTGCCCAGATCAGCCCCTCACCTTCCTGAGAACAGCCCCCCAACAGGTCTCAGCCATTGACCTTTATCAGATTGAGCCATCAGTATACAAATGTGCTATCATTCCTCCTGCTGTACAGAAGGCCCATTGGACCCCACCCCTCCCATGCCCTGTACTGCCTGATCTCTCTGCTTCTTCAGTCTCCAAGGATTTGTGTCTCTCTGCCCTTTTCAGTTTCTCTCCTCCCATTCATTCTGGGGCCTGCTCTAATTCAGCTTCTGTACCCACCACTCTGTTCTTGTCACTAGCAACCTCCATGTCTGGTATCCAGTGCCTGGGCCTCAGCCTCATGCCTGTGACGCCATGGCAAGCTCCGGTACTATTCATTATTCTCTCCTCAACACTCTTTGCTTTATGCTTGTCCCTCCTTCTCTTCCTCCCTCTCTGGCCACTCCTTCCCAGGCCCATTTGTCCTGTCCCTCTTTCTCCCCAGAGAAAGGGGGAGGGCAGGCTCCATCCTCAGATTGCTTCTCTCTTTCTCCATTTGTCCCATGAATGGCTTTTAAGACCATGGTGTACTGATGACTTTGGTATTACTTCTATTGCTACTGTAACAGATTAATAGCTTTAAGATAGGAAATTTGTATCAGGTCAGTTTCGGGGACCAGCTTAGCTGGATGGTGCCCTGAGGTCGCTGGTGAGGTCAGTCACGTTGGCTATAGCTGCTAAGGTCTAAACGCAGTGATGGCGAACCTTTTAGAGACTCAGTGTCCAAACTGCAACCCAAAACCCACTTACTCATCCCAAAGTGCCAACACTGCAATTAAACCTGAATACTGAGGTTTCAGTTTAGAAAAAACAGCTCATACATTTGGCTCATGTGCCAACAGAGAAGGCTCTGGCTGCCTGCTGTGGCACGCATGCCATAGGTTCGCCACCGCTGGTCTAAAGGCTCTACTGGGGCTGCAGGGTTCCCTTCCAAGATGGCACACTGTCTCAAATGTACCCATCAGGTTTTAATTTATGAGGTGACTGAATTATGGCACAGGGGCCAGCACCATCGAAAGGAGATTCTTATTATTTATGTTTCCTGAGATGAGGGCAGAACACCACAGAGAGTCACAGAGGAAGCCCCACATCAGGTCAGGAGGCAGTGGGAAGGAAAAGGCAAGGCAGGAAGTACATTGTTTAGAATTGGCCAGTTGGAGTTGGTGGAATCTTAACTATCGGGCTGTCCCTAGTTGTTTTGTACCTGCCCAGATTGATTTAGGGCAGGATAAATACTGGTGGTGTGTGAGATCAGGTAAAAAGGGTGGTTGCAGTATAGGCTCAATATTGTTTGGTTTGTACATGAAACGTGGCTGAGCTCTATGCTACCTAGGATTTGCTTAGGTCTGGGAGAGGCACTCTCTTCCCAGCCTGTGAAATTTTTAAGATTTAAAAACATCAAAAAACACGATGAGCTGGGCATGGTGGCCCACACCTGTGATCCCAGCACTCAGGAGGCAGACGCAGGAGAATCACTGAGTTCGAAGCCAGCCTGGGCTACATAGTGAGACCCTGTCTCCAAAAAAAACCCCCCAAAAACCCCCACGATGAATACACTCAGGGGCAGTTGGCAGGAGGCCTCAGTTCCTTAAACAAGAACCTGTTCACGGGGCTGCTTGAGTGTCCTCAGCTATGGCAGCTGACACCCCCAGCGCAAATGATCCAGGAGACAGAGCAAGGCAGGGCTGAAGTTTTTAGACAACGTGGCCATATTCTGTTGGTGACACAGACCAGCCCTGATTCAGTTAATTCAGTGACAGAGATCACATGAGACACGTGATCACAGAGGCAGAGGGTTGGAACTCAGAGGCCATCTAACATAATTCCCAAGTGTGCATGTCTTCTGAGCCAGGGGTTTGTAAATTCAGCTCCATACCTGACATCGCACCCGGATGTCTGATATGTGCATAATGTTATGTCCCACGCTGAGCTCCTGCCCACCCACAAGGCGACACCAGCCGTCCAGTTGCTCTCACCACAGCATGTGGAGTGAGCCTCTACTCCTTCCTCTTTCACACTCTTAGCAAATGCTGTTAGTGCCGCTTTTCCAGGATACCCAGGCGATGGCTCACATCTGCTCACATCACTCTGGTCCAGCCACCAGCCCGCCCTGCGTGGCCCATCGTAGCAGCCTCTCTCATGAGCGTCCTGCTCTCGCCTTGGCCTCCCTGCAGCCTGTTCTCACACAGCTCTAGCAATCCCATGGAAACCCAGCAGCCCTCTACTTCAGTCTCTTCAGTAGCTCCTGACCGATTCCCAAGTAAAGCCAGCAGCCTTACGAAGGTCTACAGGCCTTGTGCGAGCTGGCCCCTGACCCCCGCTCATATCCTCCATCTCTCCTCTCAAAGGCCCCATTCCGACCCCTGGCCTGCACTGATTCCTTGGACCTGGTAAGCTGCTCCCACCTCAGTGCCTCTGCCCTGCTCTGTGTCTGCCCACAATGCTTCCTCCCTGGGCAGGCTTGCCCAGTCTTTATGTAGAGGCCTTCTTAACTGTCTGTCTCAAAATTCAGCTTCACTCCCTACCACACCACCTGCCTCTCTTCCCTCTTTTATATTCTCCAAAGCGCTCATCACCATCTGAACACTGCATACATTTATGTATTTGTTACTTCCTGTCTCTCCCCACACTTGACTGTAACCTCCATGAGGGCTGTGCTTTCTGTTTTGGCATCTGGCACACAGTAGGACTCTGTAATCTGCCTTGCAATGACGACTTTCTCATCAGAAAATTTAGATGTGAAGACAAGAGGAATGAAAGGAGTCTTCCTAAGAAGGGAAGGGCAGGTTACAGGGCAAACCCAAGGAAGAAAGAAGACCGAGGTGGAAGGAGGAGACAGAAAACAAGCCATACAGGATTGAGTGAAGAACACTAGGATGGGAGAGGGTGAAGAAAGGAGATGGGGTGGGGAAAGAGGAGGTGCAGAGAGGAAGAACGGCGTGGGGTGTACAGAGAGGCGGGCTGGGGGGGTAGGAAGCTGAAGCAGGTGAGGAGCGCCCCGCACGGTGACCGATGCCCCGCGCCGCCCCCAGGTGTCGGTGTGCCAGGAGATGCTGCAGGAGCTGCGCCACGCCGTGTCTTGCCGCAAGACGTCGCGTTCCCGCCGGCGCCGGCGCCCCGGCGGCCCAAGCCGGGCCCTGTTGTCGCTGCGTGCCGTCCGCGAGATGCGGCTCAGCAACGGCAAGCTCTACTCAGCCGGCGCCGGCGGGGACGCGGGCGGCGCGCACGGGGGCCCGCAGCGCCTCCTGGACGACCCGGGGCCGCCGGGCGGAGCTCGGCCGGCCGCCCCCACCCCCTGCACGCACGTGCGCGTGTGCCAGGAGTGCCGGCGCATCCAGGCGCTGCGGGCCTCCGGGGCCGGCGCGCCTCCGCGAGGCCTGGGCGCCCCCGCCGAGGCCACCAGTCCGCCCCGGCCGCGGCCCGGCCCCGCCGGCCCCCGCGAGCTGGCCGAGCACGACTGACCACGGGCGGGGCCGGGCCGGCGCCCAGACTGACGGCAGGTACGGGGCCCGCCCCAGGCCCCGGCCGCCCCCACTTCCCCGGGGGCGAGGGACAGGACTTGGGGCCCGGAGCCCCCGACGCCGCGATTTTGCCTTCGGTTCCCTCTGGAGTCCAAGGCCGGGCTCCGGAGCTGGCCTGCGCCCCCTAGTGGACCCGCGAGAGGGCGCCGTGAGCGACCGCACTCTGCCCCCCGCGGCGCGCAAAGAGCGCAGGAGCCGAGGACTCCGGGCCCGGGACTGCGGGGCTTTCCCCAAAGCGGGGAGGACTGCAGCCAGGGACTGCTCAGGCGCCCCAGGACTTGACGCGGACCTTCTCTCTGCTGGAGGTGGGGAGGACCTCTGGACAGACTGGTGTCCCTTGGCACCCCGCCGCTCTTCTTTCTTTTTTGGGGGGGGGAGAAACCTCAGAATTTCTATGAGAACCCCCGGGAAGGGGTCAGTTGGGCCCCTATCCCTCCCCCTGCCACATCTCAGTCCCTGTTGGAATAAAAAAAGAACAAAACCCCAAAACTGGGGATTCTGGGTCTCCTTTCCTGGGGCGGGGTGGGGGACCCTTAGAGCCTGCCTGGAGCCTCAGGCTCAGGCCTCTCTCCACCGGACCCTGCCTGCAGCCGCTGCCCCCTCCACTGACCTCCCGGGACAGGGAGGCTGAGACAGATGGAGAGGTGCAGGGATCCGGAGAGGCGGAGACAGCCCGAAACCAGATGGGGGCGGGGGGGGGGGGAAGGCCGGGTGAGCGGTGCACTGTGTCGGAGCCTGGGGTGGCAGCTACAAGGCCAGAGCGATTCGGCGACTTGTGATCGTGAGCAAGTGTATTCGTCCGTGAAGGCATCTCCAGTGCCAGTGACCCCGTGTTCTGCTGAACACGGGCCTCCCCGGACCCCAGGAGGGGAAGTGGGGAAGCCCAGTGGCGGCCGAAGGGCTGGTTAAGCGAGGAGAAGGGTGGGTCTGCCTTCTGTCCCCGCTCCCGGACGCCCCGCTGAAGGTTTCTGTGGAAACTGCAGCTGAGCAAAGACGAGCGAAGGTCAAACAGCGAGAGTCAAAACGAGGCCGAGCAGAAAGAGATGAGAGGGTTGGGGAAAGAGCGAGACAAGGGGTTGGGTCGAGGGGAGAGACAAGGAGGGAAGTAGAGTGGGATAGACAGGGATGGCAGGGAGATGGGGCGAGGAGATACTGATGCGGTGAGAGAAGACAGAAGGGGAGAGGAACAAGGCCGAGGGAGAGATAAAGCAGGAAGTCAACGGAACCCAGGGAGCTGGGAAAGGGGCCGGAGCCCGGGAGCTGTCCGTTCAGCACCCGCCCGCCGCCGGGGCACAACGGCCTACGCTCTCGCTTCGGGGGCTGCCCGCTTTCCACAGGCAGGCGGGGCACAGCCCGAGACGCCCTCCCAACACAGCACCCCCAGCCTGGAGCCTGGGCCGCTTCGCACAGAGTCCCCTCCTTGCCCTCTCTGTGTCTCAGGCCCCTGCTGTGTCTGTGTCCTTCGGGGCTGCCGGCAGCATCTCTCTGTTGTCTCCACAGCTCTTGACAATCAGCGCCTCTGCCCTTGGGCTGGACTCTGAGGTGACTAGACTATGACTGCAGACAGTTCTGGTGTCTCCCTCTCTGTCCTAATATCATCGGGCCGATCGTCTCTGCGGTCTTCCCATTTCTGAGCCATCTTCCCTTACCAAGTTTCTGCTCAAAGTCTCTGTCTTTATCCCCAAGTCTCCCCGGTTTGCCAAAACTTGTCTTTGCTTGGCTTTTTAAGTCGCAGTGTCTTTCTGTCACCTTCACTGAGTACTTCTTGCTGTCTCCCTGCTTTCTCCTCTCTGCCTCCCCCCCCCCCCTTCAGTCTCAGTCTCTCTGGTTTTGGACTGTGTTTGTTGTTTCCCCTCTTATGTCTCTCTTTCCACATCTCCCGCGTTGCCCTCCATCCCTGTGACCTTCCTAAGTCTCCCCTCCCCCTGCTTCCTCAGAGCTTTGTGCTGGGAGCCCAATGCACAGCCTTCAGTCCAGCCAGGCATGTGTCTCAGGAGGGAGTACATGGGGGGCCTAGGCCTGTGTCTGAGGTGGGACACGAGGGCTCTGTTCTCCCCCAGCACAGCTGGAGAGCAGGAAGAGAGCCTACATCTCCTGGGACCCAGATTTCTCCCACCTCCTCAGACTCCTCTGTCTCCCCAGTCCCATCCTCCGTGGTCCAGGCCTAGACCTCCAGGGCAAAATGTCAGGAGAGGGAAAGAATGAATGTTGCCGAGCTCTCTTCCAGGAGAAGGGGCCAGAGTTGGGGAGGGGGTGTCTGGAGGTGATGCACCTGGGTTAAAAGATGTGGCCCCTCCTCTTTTCCTAGTCTCCATGGGAACAGCCTGGCCTGCAGACCCAGCCTCCTCTGCTGCAGAGTCAGCCTCCCCGTTACCATGGCAACAAGGGACAGGAGGAGGGATGAAGACAGGTCAGAGAACAGGATTGGAAAGAGGCTCTGTGTGCTGGGGGAAACCTCCCTGCCTCCTTCCACTCTGGGCTCTCTCTGTCCCTGTCCAAGGCCATCTCTCTGTGGCTCTGACTCTGTCCCTCTCCATCTCTGTGCCTCTCATGCTGGCCTCCAACCTCTTACATATTTCCCTGGCTGGGTCCTTAGTTTTCAGCCCCCTCTGCCCCTACCAAGCTCACTCCCTGTCCCTTGCTTGTGTCCCTCATGTCTCTACTTCCATATATGGGAAGGATGCCCCATTCTAAGAAAGCCACAAGGTCAGGCACTTCCCCCACTCCATCTTCTACCATCTCCAGGGAAAATCTGGGGTGCTCCTCATGAAGCTGGAAGCTGGGTGGTGTCTGGGTGAGGATGGGAGGCCCTGACTCCTCAGGCTCCTGTAGGGTGGCTAGTGTTTGGATGTCGTATATGTGTGCGGGCCTGGGATGTGGGTGCCAGCTGTGTGACTGTGTGTGTGCATACACTTACTGCTATGGGAGTGTGGCCTGCGGGTGGGGGTGTTGGTGTGTTGGGAAGAGCAACAAAGCTATATGTGACAGTGCTGAAATATGTGCTATGTGAGAGGTGCAAGGGATGGTGTCCTGTGACATTTCTGTGAATTATTCTGCCATGAGTGTGTGCACCTTTTGGTCTGTCATTCACAGCAACAATTTAACAGTTTTTTGTTCTTGCTTTTGTTTTTTGATTTGGCAGTTTTGCACTGTGATCTTTTGTTCGTGGCCAGATACACTGGGGAGCAGTGTGTGCAGTTGTGTGATAACACAGTAGTGTCCACAAAAGCTCTTGTGGTGTGTCTGGAAACTGACATCTGTGCATATGTGATGGTGCTGAGGGAAGCTATGTGTGGATTCAAGGGTTGCACAGTGTGGTCTTTGTGAGATGGTGCAAGGCCAGGTGTGTGGAGAGTGTGATGTGTGAGTCTGCAATGTAGTGTTCTGAAGGTGTGTGGATCTACCTGGTACTTCATGACTGTGATTGCGATTCTGTTGTGGTGTGGTGGGTGAGCAAAGTGTGTGCTCTACGTGTGCTGCCTATGTT
The DNA here is from genome assembly GCF_000247695.1 of Heterocephalus glaber. The sequence continues at coordinate 714,339 of NW_004624907.1, forward strand.
TGTGAGCCTCTGTGTGTATGTGAGGGTCTGGCTAATGTGTGATGGAATATGATTGTGGCCCTGTGGTGGTGGATGTGGGGGCCATGGTGATGCATAACCACAGTGCTGGGCATTTCCTGGGCCTCCTGGTGTGGTCTGGCTGTTGTCTCCTGTGTGTTCTGTGTGGTTGTATCTCATTGCATGGCTCCGTGTTGGAGGTGGGGGGACATGCAGTGAAGGGATCTCAGGGCTCTCCTCTCTGTACATCACCCCTCATCAATTTGGGGGGCTTCCTTGCTCTCTTGTGCTCCCCAGCTTCCCCTTAGGGTGGGCTCAGATGTGGGCTCTCCAGCTGGGGGCTCTGCAGGGCTCTGCTCCTGAACAGCACCCCACCCAGACTCCAGCCCCTCCCCTGCCCTCCACACTGCGGAGAGGGGTGCTGTGGAGCCCCTGCCTTGTTACTGCAGTTCACTGTGGCTTTCTCCCACCTGGTGTCCACCCACTCAGTGTGTCCCTCTCCTTGCAGCGCACCCCACAACGAGGGGATTTCCGGAATACTTCCTCTTTCAGCGCCCCCTCCTCAGAGGCCCCAGCGGGGTCTCCGGGATCCCCTAACCCCTCGCCCCCCGCAGCGCTCCTCCCTCTCAGCGGCGCCGCCACTTTGCAGAGACAGGGTGGTGAGGGGGGAGGACAGCTGCAGTACCGGGGGCGGGGGCGCGGGCCGTCCATCAGCGCAGCGGCGCCTCTGATTGGCCAGCGCCACCTCCCCCTACGGGCGCGGGCATATGAGGAGGCGGAGGCGTCGGGCACCGCAGCCTCTGTGCGGTGGGACTGACAGACCGAAGGACGCAAGCTCGGACCCAGGCGCGGGCGCTGCAGAGGCCCCAGCCCGAGCCCGCGCCTGAGCCCATCCAGAGGCCGCCGCCCGCCCACTTGCCCTTCTCCCCAAGGAACCGCCAAGATGGGGGTAAGTGCCGTCTGCGTGTGTGGCATTGGGGGTCCAGTGGCATTGGGGGCGGGGGCTCCAGACCCCCATGAGTTCGGGGTCTGCGGGGACCTGTGAGCCTGCTGACCCAGCCTGTCCTTGTGGCCGTGTGGCTGCTGTCTGGAGCCGCTGGGTCTGCGGGGATCTGTGGCGCATGTTGGCCTGGCTTTGTGTGCTCGGGCCCGCGGGAGCGTGGGCCGGCCCTTCGCATCTCCGCCTGACCTTGTGGGGCTGCATGCGTGTGGCTGCATGGGTTCCGTCGCGCGGGAGCATGAGTGCGTGTGAGACTCCCAACTCTCTCAGGCCCTGGTCTGCCCGGGCTCGGTGGGCTCGCTGCTGTCTTGGAGTCTGCACCGAGTTTAGGGTGTCTAAGGGCAGTGTTAGTGTGTCTGGGGTACTGACTCCCCCGTCCCCTGGCCGGGTGGATTTAGGGCCAGGCTCGGGGATGGACACCAGATGACCTCTCTTTCTCCTTCCAGCTCTGGATGGGGGGAATCTGCAGTGCGCCCAGACCAGGGTTGCGGAGTGTGTATGCAGCCCCTCATCCGGGGGAGCGGACACGGGGCCTGAAGGAGCGGGAGGGCGATGGCTGAGACTGAGTGCCTGGCTAAGCGTGTGCGAACGCAAATGTGCGGGGGGCGGGGGGGAGTGCTCGCCTGCTGTGCCCTTGTCTCCGTGTCCGTGTGTCCTTCTCTGTCTGTGAGTCTCTCCAGCAGATGCCGCCTCCTTCCCTGGCTGACCACCTGACCCTTGCTGCAGCCCTGGATTCCTCCCTGTGTGTCTGGGCGGGGCCTGGGGGGGAATCGGGGAAGGTGGGTGGGATAGATGAGATTAAAAGAGAGCGTCGTGGGGACGGCAGAGGTTGATAAAGGGAAGATGAGGGATGGGGAGAAAGATGGCGGAGGAAGGCTGATGGGCCTGGGATGGAGGTGGGGGGTGGGGCGGGGTGGGGTGGGCGATGGGGGATGGGGAGGAGAACTGGGCGGAGGGAGGAGAGGGGGGAAGAGGGAGGTGGGAGTTAGTGGTGGCTTTCAGGTAAGTGGAATGGAGGAAAAAGTGAGGGAGGGTTGGGGGAGGGGCCTGAGGCCAAAATGCCTTGGAGAAATGAGGGGAGAGGGTCTTAGGGAAAGAAGTTGAGACTGAGGGGAAGCGAAGGGTTGAGACATGGGAGGGAGAGACACAGACAAGTGGAAAGGCAGAAATGGGCTGAGGCAGGGAGAGACACTGAAAGAGCAAGACAGACCGAGACAGAGGGGCCAGGGCTTTAGCTCAATGGTTCCACCCCCTGTCTTGCAAGTGCAAGGTCCCGAGTTTGATCCCCGGTACCAAAAAAAAAAAAAAAAATACAGTCAGAGACAGAGACAGGCAGAGACATGGAGAGATAGAGTGAGATGGAAAGACACTGAGAGACAAAATGAGAGGCTGAGGCTGAGCTGAAGGCACACAAGGACAGACATTTTCTATCCAGAGACAACCCAGTAAGCCTGAGTGATAGGAAGACGAGGCAGAGGGAAGAAGGGGAGGTCAAGGGAGAAGTGCTCAGAAATAATAGGGACCTGAGGTGGAGGCACTGGCGAGGTGCAGAGGCTGTGTGAGCGCTGCATTCAGGGAGGGACAGCATGGAAAATGGCGAGGAGCTGCAGAGGCGGGCTACAGCGAGACAGGCGTGTCCCCCATCCTCAGAGGTACTCCCACCCTGCAATGCACCCATCTGGGCCCCCTGCCTTGCCTGGGAAAGCCTCAGCTCCCCACTCCAACAGATGGAAGCCACCCCCAAAGGAGTCTGGTCCTGACAAGGGCAAGCAGGAGCCAAGGTTCCCTTGCCAGGGACCTGGGTGCCTCAGCCTCTCCTCCCTCAGACCCGGGGTCCAGGCTCAGCCCCTCCTCTTCCAGACCCAGGGGTCCAGGCCCGCAGCTATTCCTATCTCGAGATCTAGAGGTCAGGTCCCAGCCATAGCTCTCACAGGGACCTAAGCTGCAGTTCCCCAGCCTTCCCTAGGCTGTCTGGAGTGGGCGGCTGGTGTCCTCTATTTCTGCCAGACCCCTAACTTCCCCAACTCCTTGCTCATTTCTCCACCTTGACCTCTTGACTTGCTGTCCCCAAGGCACATCTCTCCATCTATGTGTTTATCCTATCTGGGAATCTCGAGACCCCAGCACTTGGGATGGAGGTGAGGATGGAGGATTGGCCTCCTTGTCCCCCAAGCCTCTGTGAATCTCCTAAGACACTATGCCCTAAGCGTCTGTGCCTCCATGTCTGAGATGCAGTGCTGTTGCAGGGCTGACCCTCACCCAAGCCTCCCTCCCACCCCCCTACACCCCTCCATGAGGCTCCCAGTCCTCAGGCTCAAGCCCTTCTTGCACCCTTGGTTTCAGCCTCAGGTCTGGGGGCAGTTAGCAGGCAGCTCAGGCCTCTTCAAGGTCACAAGGAGATTAGCGCTGAGCCTCGCTGAGCCTCGGATACCAGCTTGGCCCTGGCCCACGGGATCTGTCAGCAGCCCGATACAAGCACCTGGCTTCAGCCCACCCCTCCTGCCAGCTTCAGACACCGCCCTTCTCATCTGCCCAGGCCCCCAGGCTGGAGGCTCAGTCCCCCCCATCATACCATGCCCATTTCAAGCCAGGCCTGATGCTTCTGCCTCTTGCTCATTTGTACCCCAAATGCCTGCCAACTCCTTCTCCATCCGCCAGAGATCTGACTTGCCCATCCCCTGTTCAAGACCATCTGTGGCTCCCACAAGCCCCCAGGAGAGGTGCCAGGGTCCACATCCTATCTGTCAAAGCCCTCAGGACTGGCTGCTTGTGCAGAGCAGACTGCTTCCCCACCTAGGCCCTTGTCCCAGATGTGACCAACATCTGAAGTATCCTTTCCTCTCCCTTTTTGCCAGGCCTGTAAGGTCTGCCAAGATTTTCTGGTCCTTTGACTGAGACATCCACGGGGATGGAGAGATACCCAGGAAAAGAGAACCAGGCCAAGAAGACATGACATATGGGGAGACCTGGAGTTGGAAGGACAGAGATAGCCGGGGTGGAGAGAGAGAGATGGGGGGTGTCATTGGGGGGGGAGAGACAGAGAGAGAGAGAAGGGTAAGTTAGGAGAGAACCAGGAAGACAGAGACATACATGGAGCATCACAAAGGAGACAGCTTGAGAGATGAAGAGAGGCATAACAGACACAGAAACAGAAAATACTGAACCTTAGAGACAACCTGAGGTCCCAGCAGATACCACCTTGGAGAAAGATAGAACCAGAGTCACAGAAACTCAGACAGATTTGGAGAGAGATCTCTAAGAAATGGAGATAGATACCATGTGAGACAGAGACCTAAAGAACAAGAGGTCAGAGACAGACAGAGACAAAAATCATAGGGAGAGACAGAGACAGAGAGATAGTGATGAGGAAGAGAGATCAAGGGAGACAAAGAGCCCTGAAGAGACAGAGACCAATATGGGAGAGATAAAGAAATAGAAGGAGACATAAAAAGGAAAACAGCAAAAAGAGAGAGGCACAGAGACCTGGAGATGGCACAGGGGTAAGAGAAAAAGAAAGAGTAAAGAAAGACAGATAAAGACAGTGACAGATCGAGCAAAAAAAAAAAAAGACTTCTGTCTCTTCCACGGGAAGGTTGGATGGGCTCAGAGAGAGGGAGAGAGAGAAAGAAACACCCTGAGATAAAGAGACAGAGACCGAAGAGAAGAGACCCACAGAGATAGGGAAAGAGAAAGACACAGGCCAAAGCCGGAGACATTAAGGGACAGAGTCCTAGAGACACCCGGGCCCAGTGACAGTGCAGCCAATCTGATAAGACAAATCTCTGAGGTCCTGAGAGACTCAGAGACACAGGGAGAGACAGGGAAGCCCTGAGAGACAGAGGGAGCCCCACAGCCAGAGATGCAGAGACCTGGGGGCAGGAGGCAAGCCGGGGCACGCAGGGCCGGTGTCCCTCTGGAATCCCTTCTCGCCCACAGTCTGGTGGCTCTGACAGCTATCATGTCGCCACCTCGCAGGACAAGAAAGATGACAAGGGCTCGCCCAAGAAAAACAAGGGTAAGGAGCACCGGGATCTGGATGACCTCAAGAAAGAGGTGGCTATGGTAAGTCCCACTTCTGTGGCCCCTTCTCAGAGCAGCCCCCGCACACCCTGGCAGGCCTTTTCCCACCACCTCCCCCAAACTTCTGTTCCTCAGACAGAGCACAAGATGTCAGTAGAAGAGGTCTGCCGGAAGTACAACACAGACTGCGTGCAGGTGAGGACTGGGGTGGAGCCCTGGGTCTGAGGGAGGAGGGCTGGGCCCTGGTGTCCCGGTGATCCGTGATTGGTGGGGTTGGCGGTGGGGTGGGATGCTGGGGCTGCTCAGGGAGTGTTCTGAGTGAGTCCTGTGTCCCTCAGGGTCTGACACACAGCAAAGCCCAGGAGATCCTGGCCAGGGATGGACCTAATGCACTCACACCGCCACCAACCACGCCAGAGTGGGTCAAGTTCTGTCGCCAGCTCTTTGGGGGCTTCTCTATCCTGCTGTGGATAGGGGCTATCCTCTGTTTCCTAGCCTACGGCATCCAGGCAGGCACTGAGGATGACCCTTCTCGTGACAATGTGAGTACTGTGCACCCCGCCTTCTGCAGGGCCACACACATTTAGGGATACACAGAGCCCCCTTGTCTCCCTGTCCCTTTAGAGTTCTCAAAATGCACTTTCCTCCTGTTTCTTTATCACGCAGGGCCAGTGTCGCCCTGGAGTCCCCTGTCACCCACAGTCTGGTGGCTCTGACAGCTAACTTTCACAATCGCCTAGTGACAGAACCAGGAAGGGTGAACCCAGACAGTCACACTAGGACACAGATTCAGATGGACACACAGAGGCAGACTGTCAGGCAAAGGCAAACCAACAGAGAGGTACAGGGGTCCACATACAGAGATTCAAACACAGACAGTCCTGTAAATGCAAGGCCAGGCGTGAAGAAAGATACACAGACACACAGACAGACAGGACAGACAGTAGCATACACCCAGCTTGTTGAAGAGAGGCAAGGAAACATACAGGTACCCAAACAAAATAGACCCAGAGATTCAAACACAGCCATGTACATAACACAGACAGACAAAGAGACTCAGACGCGCAGTCTCTCAAATGGGCACACAGGCAGGCCCCCGCTGACATGAAGCGCTTCCCCAGACTACAAAGGCGGGGTGGTGGGAGTGGCTCCGGGTGACTGTGACCCTGAATCCCAACGTCTCCCCACAGCTGTACCTGGGGATCGTGCTGGCGGCTGTGGTGATCATCACCGGCTGCTTCTCCTACTACCAGGAGGCCAAGAGCTCCAAGATCATGGAGTCCTTCAAGAACATGGTTCCCCAGGTGAGGGGTGTGCAGAAAGGGCCTAGAGGAGGGTATGGAAGGGGTCATGCAGGCAGAATGAGTCTGGGAGGTAACCCTTCTCCGTACCACCCCTAGCAAGCCCTAGTGATCCGGGAAGGCGAGAAGATGCAGGTGAATGCTGAGGAGGTGGTGGTTGGGGACCTGATAGAAATCAAGGGTGGAGACCGAGTGCCAGCTGACCTGCGCATCATCTCAGCCCACGGCTGCAAGGTGAGCTGCACCCCAGCCATGGCTCCTCACCAAGGAGTCTACTCACCATCGATCCTGCCCCACGACCCAGCCGCTTCTCCCTCAGAACCAAGAGTCCGGGCTGCAGCCTTCCTCCTTCAGAGTCAGGGTCCAGGCCTCAGCCCTCCTCCCTCAGACCCAGGGGTCCAGGCCTCAGCCCTCCTCCCTCAGACCCAGGGGTTCCGGCCCTGACCTCTTCCCTTAGACCCAGAATTCCAGGTCTCAGCCCTAGTCTTCTGAGATCTTCATGTACCTTAGAGCTGGCAAGCATCCTTGCACTTCCCTGCCTCAAAATCTGGGTCTCTGGCCTCCCCAGATTCCACTGGTCCACCTGGCCAACCAGGCTTCTAGCTGTGACATCAGAGTCACAGGCTTCCCCCCTAACCCCCCTCGATATATGGCCCTCTGATCCCAGGCCTGGGACAGAGCCCTGTTTCCGTTGTCTCCACCCCCAGGTAGACAACTCTTCTCTGACCGGTGAGTCCGAGCCACAGACCCGCTCTCCTGACTGCACACATGACAACCCCTTGGAGACTCGGAACATCACCTTCTTTTCTACCAACTGTGTGGAAGGTGAGGTGGGCTCACTGGGAACACCCAGATGAGGCACACAGAGAAATCTGCCTCAGAGTGCTGGGTTCCTCAAAGCCTTCATGAGCCTCACCCCACCTGGTCCTAACCTTCTGGCTTCACAGGCACTGCTCGGGGCGTGGTGGTGGCCACGGGTGACCGTACTGTCATGGGCCGCATTGCCACCCTGGCTTCAGGCCTAGAAGTGGGCAAGACACCCATCGCCATCGAGATCGAGCACTTCATCCAGCTCATCACTGGTGTGGCTGTCTTTCTGGGCGTGTCTTTCTTCATCCTCTCCCTCATTCTGGGATACACTTGGCTGGAGGCTGTCATTTTCCTCATCGGCATCATTGTGGCCAATGTCCCAGAGGGGCTGCTGGCCACTGTCACAGTAAGACTGGATTCCTGGGAGGAGGCTGGGCCTGGACCCCCTGGTCTGAGGGAGGAAGGCTGGGGCCTGAAGTCTTGGGTTTGACAGAAGAGGAGCTGGGATCCTGGTTTCTGGGTCTGAGGAAAGGGGTTGGGGCCTGGACCCCTGGAATTGAGGGAGGAGGGCTGGGACTGGATTGCAGTGTTCTGGATAAGAATACCTTGGGCACTGAGGGCTGAGCCTCCTATTCTTGGATGAGAAGGGGCCTAGAACTTGGAGAGCCTCCTAATCCAAAGGAATAAGCAACAAGCAAACATCTAAAGAAACACTGCAGGATATAAAGACCTTCAATCCTATTACTTTTTACCTTAACTTATAGAATTAATATGTACACACACACTCATGGTTACGAAGTCTAAATATTAGGTCAAGTTCAAAAATTATGATGTACAAGTCCCACTATTGCAAAAATAAATAAATAAATGAGTGAATGGATGAGCAAATATATAAGGTAATTATCTTCCTCCTAGTACCCAGCCCTCAGCCCTATCTGTAAAATATGTGAAGGGCGCAATGATTAAATGTGGTCTCCTTCATTCTTTTGTTTGAGTTGCCGGGATGGAACCCAGGCTTCATACAAGCGGAGCATACGTTCTACCACTAAGTTCCAGCTCCAGCTCCCTCTTGTTTTCAGGGTACACAGACGGGGCCATCCTAGGAACATGATGCTGTTCTTTGATCCTCTATTTAATATGGTGCAAAGTTGGCCTACCACCATTCCAAAGGCTTCTTACTGGCAATGACATACATGGGAAGTCTGCACATGTTGTGGACACAGATCTGCGGCTGCAAACTGAAGCCTGTGTCGGCTGCTCCCTGGTCAAATCTCCCAGAACCCCCTTCACAAGTTCAGTCAGATGCTATCCCCCAGTGAAGAATAACTGGGGTAAAGCTGGGCATGGTGGCATTTACCTGTAAGCCCAGCCCTCTGGGAAAATAAGGCAGGAGGGTTGCGAGTTCCAACCCAGCATGGGCAACTTAGTGACATAGCAAGGACTTGTCTCAAAAATAAAAAATAAAATTAAAAAGTTGGGGATGTAGCTCAGCGTGAAGGCCCTAGGTTCAATCGCTCATAATGAGAAAAAATATATAATAACCCCTAAATCTGGCTACTAACATCTTAGATTAATTTTGCCCTGTTTTCAAACTTAATTATCAGTGGCATAATTCTGTAACAGCTCTTCTCTGACTCTTTTTGCTAACATTTAAAAAAATTTTTTGGGCCAGGGATTTAGCTCAGTGGTTTCACCGCCTGCTGCATAAGCACAAGGACCGGAGTTCAATCCCTGGTACCAAAAAAAAAAAAATTTTTTTTTAATGCTAAGGACCAAACCTAGAGCTTTGCACTGGCTAGGCAAGCACTCTACCACCGAGTTAAATCTCCAGCCCCTTTTTGCTAACTTGTTTTTGAGCTCCATCCATGCAGCTGCAGGCAGCAGTCATTTATACTTTTTTATCCATGTATATTATTCCATTTTGGTTCCCCAGTTCCTCCTTTCTGCTTTTAGTGGACACTGGGGTTGTTTTCAGTCTGCACCTATTAGAAATGTTGCCACTGTGAACATTCTGGAGCATGTCTTTGGGGAGATATCTGTTGATCTGTGCCCAGGAGCAGCCTTGCTGGAGGATATCCGCCCTTTTCAGGCCATCTAAGATTCTCCGGGGGCTGGTCAGGTGGCTGTGGCATTCACGCTGCTCACCCACACCTGCCACTCGCTGCCACTTGCAACCCACTTGCCCATGCACCTCCCCAGGTGTGTCTGACCCTGACCGCCAAGCGCATGGCCCGGAAGAACTGTCTGGTGAAGAATCTGGAGGCTGTGGAGACCCTGGGCTCCACGTCTACCATCTGCTCAGACAAGACGGGGACCCTCACCCAGAACCGCATGACGGTCGCCCACATGTGGTTTGACAACCAGATCCACGAGGCCGACACCACCGAGGATCAGTCAGGTCAGTGGGGGCCCGGGGTGAGGACCATAGGCTCAGGGCCCCAGGAGCCCCTCGGCTTCACACAAGCCTCCTTCAGGGACCTCGTTCGACAAGAGCTCGCACACCTGGGTGGCTCTGTCCCACATCGCTGGACTCTGCAACCGTGCCGTCTTCAAGGGCGGCCAGGACAACATCCCTGTGCTCAAGGTGGGTGCGCTGCCGCCTCCCCTCGGCCTGCTCGAGGCCCCTGCTCCGCGCTCCAGCCTTGACAGCATTCTCTCCCTCAGAGGGACGTGGCTGGGGACGCCTCTGAGTCTGCCCTGCTCAAGTGTATCGAGTTGTCCTCTGGCTCTGTGAAGCTGATGCGGGAACGCAACAAGAAAGTAGCTGAAATTCCCTTCAACTCCACCAACAAATACCAGGTGTGAACAGGGCTCTGGGGGACAGTGCCCTGGCACTCAGTTTCTCTGCCCATGCAACAGTCACCTCTGCTCCGCTTCCCTCCTGCTTTAAGCAACATTCAGGACCTCATTTTCCCCATCTGTTAAGTGGGAGTGAATGATAATACCCTGCCTGTGGGGAACTGGCCAAACCCACGCATGAGATCTGGGCAGGGAGCACAGAGCCCCATGCAGCAGAGGATGGGCACCAGCCAGAGGTCTCCGGGGCAATGTTCATGCGTTCATCCAATATTCTTTTTGAGCAGCCATCACGTCTTGACCCTGTTTTAGGTGCTGAGAGTACAGATGGTAGTGAGCAAAACAGCAAGGCCCTTCCCCTCTGCAGCTGACACTAATGCTAAAAGACAGCCAGAGACAAAGGCACGAGGAAATGCCATGCTGAGGGAGAGCCCTGCAGATGTCTAGCTAAGTGTTCAGGTGACAGATGGCCTGTACAAAGGCCCTGAGGCAGGAGAGCAACTTGTCTGAAGAGAGGCCAGGCAGCCAGTGTGTTGGGAGATGGGGGGAGTGGGTGCTGAACCATAGTGTTTGGTTGTGACTTTGAGGGGGACACAAATCATGAAAGGGTCCTGAGCAGAGGAGAGACAGGACTTGACTCACATCTCCTGCTATTTATTTAGTTAGTTACTTACTTTTTTTTCTTTCACTTCTGGAGATTGAACCCAGGGCTTTTGCACTGGGCTACATCCTTCACCCTTATTTTTATTTTTTATTTTAAATCTCACAAAGTCACTAGGTTGTCCAGGTTGGGCTTGAACTTTGGTTCCTCCTGCCTCAGCTTCCCAGAGTGCTAGGATTACAGGCGTCAACCTGTGCCAGGCTTCATCTCTTTTTAAATAGCTTTGTGGAGACATAATTCACATACCATGACCATTTATTTAAAGTATATAATTTGGTAGTTTGTATTCATAGATTACATGCATCCATCTAAATAGTCAATTTTAGAACATGTTTATCCCCTCAGAAAGAAACCCCGCACCCCTTAGCTATCACCCACCCTCTCTTTCTCCATCCTCCCAGCCCGAAGCAACCCCTAACCTACTTTCTGTCTCTGTGGATTTACCTATTCTGGACATTTCATAAAAATGGAATCCTATAGCAGGTGGCCTTTTATGTCTGGCTTCTTTCACTTAGCATAAAGTTTTCAAGATCCAGGGCTGGGGATTTAGCTCAGTGGCACCGCGCCTGCCTCAAAAGTGCAAGGTCCTAAGTTTGATCCCTGGTACCAAAAAAAAAAAAAAAAGAAAGAAAGATCCACCCATAGTGTGTATCCGAGCTTCATTTCTTTATCAGGTTGACTAATATTCTGTTGCATGTATAGACCCTGTTTTGTTTAACCACTCATCTGCTGATGGGCATTTGGGTTCTATTCACCCTTTGGCTGTTATGAATAATGCTGCTGGGGGCATTTGTACACGAAATTTTGCGTATTTGCATTTCTCTTCCTGGGAAGTTGCCAGGTTATGTGGTCATTTTGTCTAGCCTTCTGGGAAACTGCCAAATTGCCTGCAAAGTGACCTCCCAATTTTCCAGTTGCCCAGATTTTTTTAACTTTTTGGGGTACTGGGGATGAAACCAGGGCCTCATTCATCTAGATAAGTGCTAGCCTGGCTAATGTGGGGAGGGTCAATGTAGGGCAGTGGTGGCGAACCTATGGCATGCATACTGCAGTGGGCTGTTTGTTATCATGAAAAGCTCTAAAAGATCCGCCATCACTGATCTAGGGATTCCAGAGGGCATGATTGCAACTGGGCCAGGGTTGGGGGCAGCCATGGAGGTATGAAGAGGCCAGATTCTGGGTGCATTTCAGAGGCAGGATGACAGGATGTGGTGATGGGTCAGCTGCAGGATGAGAAAGAATGGACAGGGTAGAGAGAGTGGGCACAAAACCAAAGGAAAAGAGTTGGGGGTTCTGGGAGATACTGAGTAAAAGAGAAGGAGAGACGGAAAAGGACAGTGATGAGCAGAGATCTCTATGAGAGAATCCAGAAAACAGATAAAGCTTCTCTAGAGTATGGCCTGGGTATGCAGAAAAAAAAAAAATAGACATGATCTCTTAGCTGGGCATCATGGTACTGTAATCATAGCACTCTGGGAAGCTGAGTCAGGAGAATCATAAATTCAGGCCCACTCTGGGCAACTTAGTGACCCTGTCTCAAAAGGGTTTGGGATGTAGCTCAGTGTGAAGGCTCTTGGTTCAGCCTCCAGTACCACACACACAAATAAAAGATCCTAGGCCAGAGAGACGTGGGCAGTGCTCCTGGAGGACTTCTATCCTGGCACCCGTGGCTCTGGGCAGGATGTGGGGACAGTGTCCTCTCCAGGTGGACACAGGCAGCCTCCAGGCCCCACCGTGGCTCAGGGATGCTGCCCTTGCTCTGTCACAGCTATCCATCCACGAGACTGAGGACCCCAATGACAACCGATACCTGCTGGTGATGAAGGGCGCTCCTGAACGCATCCTGGACCGCTGCTCCACCATCCTGCTGCAGGGCAAGGAGCAGCCACTAGACGAGGAGATGAAGGAGGCCTTCCAGAACGCCTACCTGGAGCTCGGCGGCCTGGGCGAACGAGTGCTCGGTGTGCAGTGAGGCTGGGGTGCAGTTGTGGGGTGCAGTTGCTGGACCAAGATCTGGACCCGCTCTGGGGGCTCCTTGGAGGCAAGGAGGGGCATGAGGCTGCCCAAAGCCTAACTCAGAGCAGGCCCTTCCAGAATGCACCACAAGTGGGATGAGTGAGGGCATGTTTAGAGAAGGAATTTTTTTTTTTTTTTTGGTACTGGGGATCGAACTCAGGACCTTGTGCTTGGAAGGCAGGTGCCGGAACCACTGAGCTAAATCCCCGGCCTAGAGAATGAATGTTGATTGACCATTTACTTGGGGAGATGGCTGGGACCTAGGGGCCACAGGCATGGAGGTCCCTAAGTGAAGCCTTCATGTCTTTGCCACGCTGTCCTTGCCACCAGGTTTCTGCCATTACTACCTGCCTGAGGAACAGTTCCCCAAGGGCTTTGCGTTTGACTGTGACGATGTGAACTTCACCACCGACAACCTCTGTTTTGTGGGTCTCATGTCCATGATTGACCCTCCCCGAGCAGCCGTCCCTGATGCAGTGGGCAAGTGTCGCAGTGCAGGCATCAAGGTGTGGCCCGGGACAGCTGGGGGAGGCAGGGCCGGCAACCCACAGGGGTGGCTGGACCATCCCTGAAGAACAATTCCTGCAGGTCATCATGGTCACCGGCGATCACCCCATCACTGCCAAGGCCATTGCCAAGGGGGTGGGCATCATCTCTGAGGGCAACGAGACTGTGGAGGACATTGCTGCCCGGCTCAACATTCCTGTCAGCCAGGTCAACCCCCGGTGAGCGGCCCTGGCCGGCCCTCGAGGCTGTTGCTGCAGGGGGAACCACTTTCTTTCCTTCCTGTCCTCCTCCATGTGTGAAGACGCCAACCCGGTGCTGGAGCCACAGGGGTTAGCAGGGTGGGGGTCACCTCCCAACTTTGCTACCACCAATGTGCAGCCTTGGATAAGTCATGTAGCATCCCTGACCCTCAGTGTCCTCCTTGCTAAAATGGAACACTAGGGTTGCAGGTGTCGTTCAGGGTTAGAGCTCTTACCTAGCATGCACGAGGCCCTGGGTTCCATCCTCAGCACCAAAACTAAATCAAAATAACATGTATAAAATGGACTACTAGTACTTGCTATTTCAGAAAATTCGATGAAGCCCCATATTTCTCTGCATCTCTGTCTCTCTTCTTCGTGTCTCTCCCTCTTCTCCATCCTATCTTTCTGACTTCCTCAGCTTTCCCACCTCAGGCCTAGCTATGTGTCAGCCTCCCACAGATCTGTCCACGTATCTATTTCCTCTACATCACTGTCTCTCTGTCCTTCCTGAGATCTGTCCCCCCACCCCGACCCCTTTCTTCTCTTAGCCCTGGCCCTCTGGCTCTCCTGTCTGTGTCTGGGCCCTCTGTCTGTCTATCAGCCTGCACCCCTCCTCACCCTGACTTTGAGCACCGGCTCTCTCTGCCCTTCCCAGGGATGCCAAGGCCTGTGTGATCCACGGCACTGACCTCAAGGACTTCACCACAGAGCAAATCGATGAGATCCTGCAGAATCACACGGAGATCGTCTTTGCCCGCACCTCCCCACAACAGAAGCTCATCATTGTGGAGGGCTGTCAGAGACAGGTGGGCTGGACCCCTGGTCTGAGAGAGGAGGCTGAGCCCGGACCCCTGGTCTGAGGGAGGAGGTTGGGCCTGGATCCCTGGGTCTGAGGGGGAAGAACAGTAGGGGTCTCTGGGTCTCATTCTTTCCCTCTGTCCCTCCAGGGAGCAATTGTGGCTGTGACTGGTGATGGTGTGAATGACTCCCCTGCTCTGAAGAAGGCTGACATCGGGGTGGCCATGGGCATTGCTGGGTCTGACGTCTCCAAGCAGGCAGCTGACATGATTCTGCTGGATGATAACTTTGCCTCTATTGTCACTGGTGTGGAGGAGGGTGAGTCAGCCTGGGGTGTTGCTGGAGTCTGAAGTCACTGCAGAGAGCCAGAGAAGGACCAGGACGACAGGTCACAGCTGCAGCAGGATGCATAGAACCTGCCAGGCCCAGGGGTGTGGTGGAGGAGCTGAGCTTACCCTTTTCTATCTTCCCTGCTCTCAGAGCTGGGAGGTTCCTGGGGCAGGACTGGGCTGATGCATTTCTGGATCACTCCACTGCCACGCACAGACCCAGTGTGTTGGATGAAGCTGACTTGGAAGCATTTAAAAGTACAGTACTACTCAAGCTGGGCATGGCGGCACATTCTTGTAATCTTAGGACTCTGGGAAGCTGAGACAGGAGGATGGAAAACGTAAGCCCAACCTGGGCAACTGATGTGTTAAGGAGACTCAAAATTAACAAAAGGTGAAGGGGGTGGGTATGTAGCTCAGTGCAAAGGTCCTGGGTTCAATCCTCAGTATTGAAAAAAAAAAATCACTACTCCTTGTAGTGTGGTGGCGTATAACTGTAGTCCCAGCAACTAGGGGAGCTGTGGCAGGAGGATCATCAGTTTGTGGTCAGCCTGGGCAAGACCCTGTCTCAAAATTGCAAATAAGCTGGGTATGGTGGCGCATGCATGTAATCCTGTGGCAGGAGGATTGCTGTGAGTTCAAGGCCAGCCTGGGCTACATAGTGAAACCCTGTCTCAAAAGACAAAACAAAACAAAATTAAAAATAAAAAGAGATGCCGGGGATTTAGCTTAGTGGTTTCGCCCGCCTGCTGCACAGGCACAAGGACCCGAGTTGATCCCCGGTACCAAAACAACAACAAAAAAACAAAAAAAAAAGAGATAAGGGTATAGCTCTGTAGTGGAGGCCCCTGGGTTCAGTCCCCAGCACCACAAAACAGCTACACCAACAACAATAAAACAAAAGGAACAAAACCAAACCAAAAACAAAACACCTCCTTAGTGCAGAGGCTCTTGGGAGGTTCAAGGTCAGCATGACCTGGGGGTCAAGGAAACTCCTCCCAATGTGGACTGGGAGTTGGTGGACCACACTGTTATTTTCACGTGGAGGGGCTGGAGGTGGGAGTTGAAGGCAGAGGAAACTGTAGCTGGACAAGGCGGATGAGGGAGCCAGGACGTGCAGCTGGCTGGGGCCGTGCCAGAGGTGGGGCAGCTAGCTATTTCATTTTATTCTTATCATCAGTGTAATTCCTTATAACTATAGAAAATGCATCAATGTGGAAAAAGTTAGAATTACCCATCCAGAAATAAGCATTGTTCATACTTTGGTGATTGTTCTTTCCATTTCTCTTCCCATTTGAAATGCCACTGTAAGCAGCAGCTTATGGCTAGATGCCCTTAGCCCTTGTTTCCCATGTCCCAGAAGGAACCTGGGCCAACTTCCTTGAGCCCAGACAACTTCTGTGCACACGAAATGCACCCACTCCCATACACCTCCGTCAGGCCCCCAGTCCTTCCAGGCACTTCCTGGGCTCCTGCCTCGCCCAGCACAGACTCCAGGGACAGGGTCCCTGCTCTCCTGGGCTGGGAGACCCCCTTTCCCCAGCCCACAACAAAGACATAATTACAACTTGTGACAGTTGCTAAAAGGAAAATACTGAGGGGCCCGGATAGCCAGTGACAAGAGTCCAATATAGGTAGTGTGGGCAAGGACAGCCCCACTGAAGTAGAAAAAAGTTTAACTTTCATTAGGGGAAATTCCAGAGATACCCAAAGAGGAATAACTGGCCTCAAGACATTCCTGCCACCAATGCCCACTCCAAGTGACCAAGGCATGGGCAGTCTGGTTTCTTCCCCACCCCTCGTCACATGCTGGCTTCTAGTAAACCACGCCTAAGTCATCATTTCGCCCAGGAACGTTTTTCTTTTTTGGTACCGAGGATCGAACTCCAGTCCTTGTGCTTGCGCAGCAGGTGGTGAAACCACTGAGCTAAATCCTGGCCCTCAGGAATGTTTTGAGGAGAGAAGCAAATAGTTTGTGAGGAGCGGGGAGAAACAATGACTGTCAGATGGGACCTAGGGATCTTTGGCGCACAAAGGTGATCAAGTCATGCATCCCTCTGCAGCCCATGAGGCCTTTTGTTTTAAATGATACATAAATGATACATAATATCATTATATATACATACTGTCATAGTATACATAATATCATTAAATATACACAGATACTTAAATGATACATAAAAACATAAAAATCATACATATTAATGCAGTACCACGTGATCTTTTGATACATGTACACTTGTATAATATTTCAATCAGGTTAAGCATATCTACCTCCTCAAACACTTATTGTTTCTTCTTTTCTCCTCTTGCCCCTTCTTTTGTGGCACTGATCGTTGAACCTAAGACCTTCACACTTTTTTATTTTTGTTTTGAGACAGAGTCTAACTTGCTAAGTTGCCAAGGCTGGGCTCTTAACTTGTGGTTCTCCTGCCTCGGCCTCACAGAGTGCTGGGATTACAGGCATGGACCATAATGGTGAAAACATTCAGTATCCTTTCCTCTCATTTTTTAGCGCTTCCTATTCCTTTCTACTCTTTTTTGTCTTTTTTTCTTTTCTTTTTGGTGCCTGGAATGGAATCCAGGTCTTCACACATGCTCAGCATGTGTTCTGTTTCTGAGCTCTCCCTCCAGCCCTTTACTACTGTCCAACCTTAACTCAGTACCCATTGATCAACCTTTTCTCCATCCCTCTACCCTCCCTAAATCTTTCCATAGTAACCACCATTCTGGTCTTAATTTCAATGAAATCGATTTTTTAAAATTCTACATGCAAGTGAGAAGATGTGCTACTTGTCCTTCTGTAACTGGTTTTTATCTCATTCATCAGGTGACGTTTCCAGTTCGTGGCTATTGTCAGTAGTGGGAGTACAGATCTCTCTCTGACAGACTGAGTTCATTTCCTTTGGACATAGACTCAGTAGTGGATTGCTGGACCCTATGGTGGTTCTATTTTTTTTTCTTTTTGGTAGTTCTATTTTTAAGTCTTTGAGAAACCCCTAGACTCTTTCATAATAGCTATAGTAATTTACATTCATACCAACAGTGTATGAGAATTCCCTTTTCTCTACAGCCTCACCAGCCCTTACTATCTTCTGTCTTTTTTTATAATAGCCATTCTTACTGGGTTGAAGTAATATGTCATTGTGGATTTGATTTGCGTTTCTCCGATGATTAGTGGTGCTGAGCAGTTTTTCATATGGCTGTTGGCCATTTGCACGTCTTCTTTTGAGAAAGGTCTATTTAGGTCACTGCCCATTTTTTAATCAGGTTATTTGTTTTTAATGATTTGCCCAGTGGCTCGTGGCCTCTCAGAACATGGGGAAAGCTAGAGGATGGGGCCCGTTAGGTCAGATTTTTACTAGGCACACACTGTACTGATCACAGTTTTGAGATACACATACAGTGAATGGGGTTGGCGGGGCCACCGTGCTTTTCTTTTCATGCTGTACTTTGCCCCACTGCATGGATGCCCGTGGATGTCCCACAGCTTATTCATCCACTCGTCTGTCATGAGCACTGGGCTGACTGGTTTTGAGCTATTATGTTATGAATGATTCTATGGTGAACATTCTTGAGCTTGGTTTCGGGCGGACATGAGCACTTGTTTCTCTTGGGTACAAAGCTGGGAGTAGAGGTACTGGGCTGGTGGGGTAAAAGAATGTTTAACTTTTGATAGAAACTACCAAGTAGGCTTCCATAGTGGGTAATATTTCAAGAAGGTTGAACAGGGCATCATGGTCCGAGGTGTGTGTGCAAATGTGAATGGATGGGGGATAGATTACAAAGGATGCAAGGACTGGGAGGGGAGAGGCAGGGGATGGGGCTCCCTCCTGCGGTGGTCAAGCCCTGAGCCTTCCCCAAACCCCCATAGGCCGCCTGATCTTCGACAACCTGAAGAAGTCCATCGCCTACACCCTGACCAGCAACATCCCTGAGATCACACCCTTCCTGCTCTTCATCATGGCCAACATCCCACTGCCCCTGGGCACCATCACCATCCTGTGCATCGACCTGGGCACGGACATGGTGAGCCCATGGCGACAGAGGGGGGCAGCGGGATCCTCCCCTCTCTGCTCACCTGGCCCCTCCCGCCCAGGTCCCTGCCATCTCCCTGGCCTATGAGGCTGCTGAGAGCGACATCATGAAGAGACAGCCCAGGAACCCACGCACAGACAAGCTGGTCAATGAGAGGCTCATCAGCATGGCCTATGGACAGATTGGTGAGGGGCTGGGGTGCCAGGCCTGCAGGGCACCCACAAGCCTTGTGCTAACCCAGTGGGGTGGAATCAGGGTGGGCCCAGCCTGAGAATGATCCGAGGAGCCCCAGCTACTCCCCTTCTTCCTCCCCTGTGCCTGGGGACGATGCCTGCAGAGCCCTAGGGGCGCAAACCAGCTGTCCCTGGGATATCCCAGCAAGCGGAAGCTTCCTTGTGATGGTCAGAGGCCTGGAGGAGGTCATCCTGGGTCAGGGGCAGGGGCCCCAAGATATCCATCCAGGAGAGGGCCCTCCCAAGGCAACTGACGGCCCAGGTGCCCGGCTCAGAGGTTCTCCCCTGGGTCCTCCAGATGACAGCTCCCAGGCATGGTGGTCCACACCTGTAATCCCTGCACTCAGGAGGCTGAGGCAGGAGAATCACTGAGTTCGAGGCCAGCCTGGGCTACACAATGAGACCTTGTCTAAAACAAAACAAAACAAAACACCCAGATGACACAGTTTGGGCAAGAGGACTGGGGTGGCCCGCAGACCAACATGAGGTCTCAAGGGGTCTCACGGATGCACTGAGCCTGCTGCTGACCCCAACCTGAGCCTCTTCTCTGCTCCCTTCCTTCCTCCTCCAGGGATGATCCAGGCTCTCGGTGGCTTCTTCTCCTACTTTGTGATCCTGGCAGAAAATGGCTTCCTGCCCGGCAACCTGGTGGGCATCCGGCTGAACTGGGACGACCGCACTGTCAACGACCTGGAGGACAGTTATGGGCAGCAGTGGGTGAGTGAATCAGGATGGGGGCCCTGAAGCCAGCGTCCCTCCCCATCCAAGGGCCCCCGAGGCAGGCTGTGCAAACCACGAGGGGCCAAGTCCTACCATGGCGCCTCTGCCCCAGCAGCAGCGTCCTGACCCTCGCCATGCATGCGCACTTAGCTGGAACTCGTGGCCCAGCTTGGGCCCCAGTCCTACTGGCCACGCTCGACCCTGCCAGGCCTTCTTCTCATCTCTGTCTGTCCCTTCAAAGCCTGTTGTCTGTCCCCTTTGGTCCCTGGGAGACAACTGAGATGCCCACCTTTCTCCTTCCAACATCTGCTTCTCCCCCGGGCCTACGAGCTCTGAGACAGGATTCACATCTGAGGCCCGGGACAGCCTGTGCAGGGAGCAGGCAAGTGGGTATCTGGGTGGTGACGCCTGCACCCCGTGCCCGCTCCTACAGACATACGAGCAGAGGAAAGTGGTGGAGTTCACGTGCCACACGGCCTTCTTTGTGAGCATCGTGGTCGTCCAGTGGGCCGACCTGATCATCTGCAAGACCCGGAGGAACTCGGTCTTCCAGCAGGGCATGAGGTGGGGACCACTGCAAGGCGGCTGCACAGCCATTTCCTGTCCATGTGTCTGTCTGTCTGCGTCCCTCCACTCACGCCCTGAACTTCGGTTTCTGCCTCTGAGCAAGGGTCACATGGGTCTGGGATTTGCTCTCAGTCTGTCTCTCCACGAGGTGCAGGGGTACTGGAGAGTGCCCAGGTCCCCGGATCTGCTTCATCTTTTTATACCTCTGTGTCTGTCCACCTGTCCTCTCTTTCCATGTCACCATCTCTGTACATGTGTCTCTGCCTGTGTGTCTCTCTCTGTCTTGGGATGTCTCTCTCCCTGGGCCTCTGCCCCCTGGCTCACTATCTCTGTGTTCCTGCCGCCCTCTGCGCCTGCATCGCCATCTCTGGGTGTCTCTGGGCTGTCTTGTTCCACCGGCCTCTCAGCGCATCTCCAGGTATCCGTCTCTGGCTGGGGTGCCAGGCGGGGGGTTCTCCAGGCTCAGCCCTACCTCACCTGTTTCCAGGAACAAGATCTTAATCTTTGGCTTGTTTGAGGAGACGGCCCTCGCTGCCTTTCTGTCCTACTGCCCTGGCATGGACGTGGCCCTTCGCATGTACCCTCTCAAGTGAGCACCTTGCCCCTCCTCTGCCCTCCAGGGAGCCTTCCCCCGGGCAACATCCTCACAGGCCAAGCCAACCAGAGCTCCCAGGCCACAGCTCTGGACCTCTGGCCCCACTCTCTGTACCCATTGCTGCCCCTCTTGTGATGCCACTGAGCTCCTACTAGTACTCCCAAGGGCCATCTCCAAGAGGGCCACTCTGTGGGCCCCAGGGCTCCCCGCTCTGCTGCCCCAAAGGATCCTGGGAGACCGATCTTGCCATCCCCACAAGGACTCTGCCCTGTGTCCCACTCTCAAGCACGCCTCTCCGCTCTGCAGGCCCAGCTGGTGGTTCTGTGCCTTCCCCTACAGCTTCCTCATTTTCGTCTACGATGAAATCCGCAAACTCATTCTGCGCAGGAACCCCGGGGGTGAGAGGCCAAGATGGGACAGCTGGGGGCCAGAGGGGGTCAAGTTGTCATGGGTGGCCGGCTGTCCCAAGTCACTAGACTCTGTGCCTCCCGCCCCCGGCACCCTTCTGCATGTCTCTCCCTTCTCTCTTCTCTCTCCCTGTCTCTGAGCCTCCTCCCGTCTGTCTTTCCAAGAGTGCCGTCCCTTTTGGGTTCCTGGTTACTATTTCCATGTCCTCCCCCCCATTTGTCCTTCTGTCTTCCTGTCTGTCCCGTCTCTCATTCCATTTCTCCTCTTTTTCTCTCTAGGTTGGGTGGAGAAAGAAACCTACTACTGACCTCAACCCTGCCGCGTCGCCCATCTCTTCCCTGCCCCCAAGCCCAGGGCAGCCCCTCCGGTGCCCCGTTTTGTATTCTGGGGGAGGTGGCCTCTCTCCCTGTGGCCCCACCTCGGCCCCCACCCCCTTGGTTACCTCCTGCTGTCCTCGTCCCCTCCCTCTGGCTGCTTCTGTCACCCACGGCCCTGCCTCTCTCCTCCCTCTTTTCTGTCTGTTTCTCTCCTCTCCCCACCCCTCTGTCCTTGCCTCTCCCAACCCCCTCCCTGGGCTCTTTTTTACTCCCCTTCAGCCCCCATCCCTGGCTGATGCCATCTCTGGTTCTGGACAATTACGAAATATATCCGAGGGGAGAGAGCAGTGGGCTGTGTGTCGTGCTTGCTTTCCAGCTGGGGCCCTGGGCGGGACACACTCCCGGGTGACTCATGCCAGCCCAGTTTAGCCTGGCATCAGCTTAGGACTCAAGGAATCTTAGAGTCACTGAATCATGGAGTTTTAGACTCCATGGAAATCAGGGAGAACTCTCTGGGTGATGGATTATGGAACAAGAACAAGGAGAGGGGAAGAATGGCCCTTGGGTGGGAGGAGGGTGCTCTCGTGTGGGAGGAAGACCCTGGGACCATGGCGTGTTGAGTGATGACGGTAGTGATTGCTGATGCCCCTTCTAAGCACTCTGCGGGTCTTATCTCATTTAATCTTCAGAAGGCCTGAGGCATGGAGAGGACAGTGCCTTGCTCACAGTCACGCAGGAGGTAAGAGTGAGTGAGACCAATCTGGGATCTGAACCAAAGCTGCAGAGCTCTAAGTCACTATGCCAGTCTCTCTTGTTTTACTGAAGTCAGCTTTCAACAGCAAAGCACACAAAACTTTGCTGTTGTTTTTTTCTTTTGGTACTGGGAATTAAACTCAGGGCCTTGTGCTTGTCAGGCAGGCACAGTGCCACTGAGCCACATCCCTGGACCAACTTTGAGGTTTTTGGTTTTGGGGTTTTTTTTGGTACTGGGGATTGAGCCCAGAGCCTTCATACTAAGCTATATCCCCAGCCCTTTTTATTTTATTTATTTTTTAGATGTAGTCCTGCTAAGGTACTAAATTGCCCAGGCTGGGCTCAAACTTGCGATTCTCCTGCCTCAGCCTCCCGGAGTGCTAGGATTATAAGTGCATACCACATCTCTGCTTCAAAGCACATACATCTCAAGGATAAAACTCAGCAGTATTAAAATTTCATCCATGTAATCACCTCCCTGACAACAGGTACAACATTTCTTTCTTTCTTTTTTTTTTTGGCACCGGGGATCAAACTCAGGACCTTGTGCTTGTGCAGCAGGCGGTGAAACCACTGAGCTAAATCCCCGGGCCTTACCTTGTATGTTCTTGAACTTCATGTAAACAGAATCTTACAACCCATAGTCTGGTGTGTGTGACTCTGTGGCCCCCCACAATGTATTTGTGGACATTTCCACACTGTCATGTGCATCAGTCGCCTGTTCCTCTTCACCCCTGTGTAGTGTTCCACTGTGTGGCTATAACAGTTTATTCATTCTGTTACAGACATCTATTTTTTCCCCAGGTGGGAGGGAGGCTACTCTGATGAGGAATAGGAATATTCCTGTCATTTTTCCCCTTTATTTATGATAGTGAGATTGAACCCAGGGCCTTGACATTGAGCTATATACCCTAGCTATGTTTTGTAGATTTTAAAATGTTTTTATTACTACGTGTTTGCAGTACATAATGATTACATTCACCACAGGAGTTGGTACATATACATGACACATCTTTTTGGGGGGGGGTACTGGGGATCGAACTTGGAACCTTGCGTTTTTGAGGGAGGCGGCAGAACCACTGAGCTAAATCCCCAGCCCCAACATGACACATCTTAATTCTTCTTTCGTCCCCTTCCGCTCCTCTCCCTCCATCAGTTGGTCCCCTTCCCTTTTACAAATGATCTATCTCCTTGCTTTCTGTCTTTTATTTTGCTCTGTAATTTCTTTATATTTTAGACTGAAACAGGGTCTCTTTAAATCACTGAGTCACTCAGTCTGGTTCAGAATTTGCAGTCCTGCTGCCTCAGCCTCCTAGAGAGCTGGGATTATAGGTGTGCACCACCACACCTGGCTTGGTTCTGTCTTTCCATGACACACTCACTCATCTCTGTTGGGTACAGACCTGCCTAGGAGTGGAAATGCTAGGTCATAGTCAGGCCGTGTTTAGCTTTGATAGAAACTGCTAGACCCTTTCCAAAGCACTGTGTCATTTTGCACCCTATAGTATGTGAAAGTCCCCAGCTGCTCACTCTGTATTGTCCCTGCCTCCAGTCAGCATCACCAGTCCTTCCATGTTAGCCATTCTGGTTGGACAGCTAAACCACTTTTCTCGAAGCTGCCCTTCTCCCACAGCCCAGAGGTACAAGTGAGAGGAGGGGCTGGCCCAAACCAGGCTTATTTGCTTCCCTGTGCAGGTGCAGGTGTCTGGGGCTCGGACATAGACAGCTGCTGAGTGCTGTGTGGGCACATGCCCATGCTGCACACCGGCAGCCCCCAGAGAAGCCCCGGAACGGGGCCAGGAGGCCGTGGGAGGGCAGGGGCCCTGTGTGCTGGTACCCCTGGTGGTCACAGGAGGAGCTGCATGACTTCTGGGATGCCCACAGACACTGCTTTATTCATGGAATGCAGGGAGGAAACACTCCTTTAACAGATGGGCAAACTGAGGCCCAGAGAGGGAAGGGACTTTCTTGTTTTCGATCAGCAGGGACCATCGCCCAGGTTTCTGGTTCTATGTGCTAGCATCTTCCCGCCCTCCTGGCTCCACTTCCTCTGGGAATCCAAGAGGCAAGAAGGAAGCTTCAGAGCCAGCGCCTGTCTCCCATAGTCTCCCACCACCCCCTAACTCAGGGCCCATCTGCCATAGGGAGCCTCTCAGGGATGCATCACCCCCATCCTGCACACTGTCTCAGCCGGGGCCCTCTCTTCCACTAGTCCTTCTTCAAAGGGCTCCTTTGCCAGTTGCCCCTGTGCCAAGGCCCCATCTCCCAAAGTCTCTTATCCAGGCTTCCTTCCACCCTCTCACTCAGAAAACCCCTGTGTCCAGTGTCCCTGACTCTGGACCCCACTGTCCCCGCCTCCAGACCCCACTGTCCCCCTCCCCTGCAGACCCATGTCCGGCCATGACCATGTGGTGGCACCTCTAGGTTTGTGTGTCTTCTGCTAGGAGCAGCTGGTGGAATAAAAAGCCTTTCACCCACTTCTCCTGAGGAAACTGAGCAGCTCCTGTAACCTCAGGCAAACCCAGATTCTCCAAGCTGGGATGGAAAGAGGCAGCTGGACCTCTGCCTCTAACCCAGTTCCCGAGATCCCTCTGTTCTGGGGGCTCTCTGATGGTTGCCTCTGCACCCCCATCCCTTTGAACACTAGTACTGCTCCTCCATTAATTCTCGGGCTGGTTGTACCTTCACAGTCCTTTTGATTTCTGAATCAAGACTAGATCCAGGTTGGAAGACCTGAGCAAAATGTACTAACAGCCTGGGGTGACAAAAGGAAAATAAATAGAAACTGCTTAAACTGGTCTTCAAAAGTCATCTATTTGATCAGTTTGGAACCCACCCAGTGGGGCCTCCCTACCAACTGCCCACCAGAGCCTTTGGCAGAGACAATCTTCCCCCATCCCTGAAGAAATATCTCTTAGCAGGCCCCAAAATACAAAATCTAAGGGTTGTGGACCTTGGAAGAAAAGAACTGGGGTTAAAAAATTCACCTGGAAGATAAGCATGGCAGCACATGCCTCTCATCCCACCACTTGGGAGACTGAACCAGGAGGATTTCGAGTTCAAGTCCACCCTGGACTACGTAGTGAGTTCAAGTACACAAGGAGACCCTGTCTCAAAAAAGAAAAGAGAAGGAAGGAAGGAAAGAGAGAGACAGAGAGACAGAGAGAGAGAGAGAACTCACTTGGATATTCTGAACTACTCCACCCAGTTTTGGAGAATTAGAATCTGAGGGGAAGTGAGGGAAACTGCCTCATCTGGAAGGCTCTCCAGTGGAGTAGGGCTTTTTTTGTTTGCTTGGTTTTTTGTACTAGGGATGGAACTCGAGACCTTGTGCTTGCCAGGCAGGGGAGGTGCCACTGAGCTGAATCCCGGGGGAGAATTAGAACCTGAACCCAGTAGAGAGCCCAGTCTTCCTGGCACTCCCAGGCACACTTCTTCAGGGCCTGCTCTGAGATGCCTCCTGTAGAGCTCTGCCCTTGATTTCCCACAGTTCACCCAGGCAGGGGCAGTCCCTGGAGGAAGTTCTTTAAAGACTGAGAGAGGACCATGGTTGTGGGACTTGGGGAAGAGAATGGCCCAAGCCTCAGACACTAGCCACTCTTTGGGACATCCAAGGGCCAAGCAGCCCCTAACATGTTACTGTTAAAATTGAGGAGACTAGGGCCAGGGATTTAGCTCAGTGGTTCTGCTGCCTACCTCGAAAGCGCAAGGTCCTGAGTTCAAACCCTAGTACAAAAAAAAAAAAAAATTAAGGAGACTTAACTGTAGAAATAACCAGAATATTCATAATATACTGGCAATAATGCCTACATTTATTGAGCAGTTACACAGTGTTGGGGCTCTTTCAAGCACTCTACATGCACCATTTAACTGAAGCACAGTAACCCCATTAGTGTGGTACAGTTCAGATGAAGACATTGAGGTACAGGGAGGTGACTAGATCAAAGCCTCAGCCCTTAGGGCCGGGGATTTAGCTCAGTGGTGCCGCTGCCTGCCTCAAAAGCGCAAGGTCCCGAGTTCGATCCCCAGTACCAAAAAAAAAAAAATGAATGAATTCTAAGGAACAATGGAGGTCAAGAGTAGAAAATATTTAGTGAAAGGAAGAGATTTTGGCTCCTGCAAGACAGGAGGGGCCCCGAGTGGGTTGCCGGGAACCCCATATCACAGGGAAAGTTTTATAGAGCAAAATCACGAGGTGGCTACAATGCGGAACAACAAAATTATAATCAACCAATCAGATTACAAGTAGAGCTGCTTAGGTAATATTAATCCAATGGGGAAGCAAGTCACATAGGAAGTGTACATGGAAAGAACAAAGAACTTTTTAGGGAAAGGATAGATCCAGAGGTCTTGATCACTCACCTGGGTGACTGATGTCTGTCTAGACTTTATTGGGCTGGGTAGGTGTTACCACTTATCCCTTGGGGAAATATGTAGGCCTGGTCATTTCATCTTTATCTTGAGGCCTGGCCTCCAACAGATGCACCTCCAGCCACAGTTGTAACATGTTTTCGTCTCCTGCACTGACTCTCTCAATGGCCCAGCCCAATCTGACTGCCTATAATATTTCTACCTAACTTAGCTGTCTATAACACTGTCATCTTTTAGTATTTTGCTCTTTAAGTTATTTATACTTTGGTCTCTCGGATGAAAGAAATCATGTGATATTTAACCTGTGTCTGACTAACTTCACTTAGGATAATGGACTCAAGGTACATCCATATTGTTACAAATGACTCAAATTTATCCTTGGGCCAGGGATTTAGCTCAGTGGTTTCACCGCCTGCTACGCAAGCACAAAGACCCGAGTTCGATCCCTGGTACCAAAAAAAAAAAAATTTATCCTTTATGGCTGAGTAGTACTCCATTGGGTATATTTATCACATGATAATTCCATCTTTTAAGAATTCTTGACCCCTCCTTTTTCTAACTTCCTCCTATCCAGAGGTATGGGGGTGGTACTGGGACATCTTTAATACTAACCCATTCAACCCTGGAAGTCCAAGGGTGGGAGAGCTTCAAACCAGCAACCACAGCCCCCTCCCCAGCACGAGCCTCTTAAGGAAGGAATTTACTCCCACAAATTGTCTACAATCGTTTTTTTTGTTTGTTTGGGGGTTTTTTGGTACCGGGGATCAAACTCGGGTCCTTGCGCTTGCGCAGCAGGCGGCGAAACCACTGAGCTAAATCCACGGCCCTTGTCTACAATCTTGATACTCAAAAAAATGTGGTCCACAGACCAGCAACAGCAGCATCTCCTGGGAATTTATTAAAGATGCAAATGATGGCCTCACTCCAGACACACTGAGTCAGAACAGCTGGTTGAGCCCAGGAGCAGTATTTTATCAAGCTCTCCAGGTGTTTTTTATGCTCTGTAGAGACAGGAAGACAGCTCTGAGAGGAGGCCATAGTGTCCCCTAAGGGAGTACACAACATCCGGTTCTGCTACCCACTTATTTAACGCCACACCTGGGTCTTGGAACTACAAATCCCACAATGCCCAGCGTCTCTCGTCCTTTTCCGGGACTACATTTCCCTGGGTGCCTTGTGAGCCAGACCGCTGAACTACAACTCCCACAATGCTAGGCGGCACAACTACCTCCCCCTGCGGCTCGGGAGCGGCGCCACGTCGGCTCCGCCGGGTGAGGCCAGGCTCGGGAGGAGCCGGCGGGGTCTGCGGGGCTTGGGGCTGGTTACAGCAGTTGTACCCCTCACAGCGCAGACATGGCAGCCCAGAAGGACCAGCAGGATGCCGGGGCGGAAGGGCTGAGCGCCACGTAAGCTACCCGGCTCCAGTCACCCTGACCCGAGACCCGGGAGTCCGTCTGCCTCTCGCTCGAATCCCGGGAGTCCCAGCCCTCAGTCAGAAGTCTGGTCCCTGGATCTCCTCTTCGGGAACCCTGGAGTTGGGTCCCCAGCCCCCTCCTTCTGTGGCACCTAGGAATCCTGGCCCTGTCCTGGGACCTGTCCCTCCTGGAGCGCGGAGTCCACCCCCCGTTACCCCGTTATTCCCCGCGGGTCTGGGCACCCATCCCAATCTGCCGCTGACCTGCCCGCCCCACCCCTTCCCCGCCAGGACCCTGCTGCCGAAGCTGATTCCTTCTGGCGCAGGCCGGGAGTGGCTGGAGCGGCGACGGGCAACCATCCGGCCCTGGGGAACCTTCGTTGACCAGAAGCGCTTCTCACGACCCCGCAACCTGGGCGAGCTGTGCCAGCGCCTCGTGCACAACGTGGAGTACTACCAGAGCAACTATGTGTTCGTGTTCCTGGGCCTCATCCTCTACTGCGTGTGAGTGCCCCGTCCCGCTCGGTCCTGCCCGGTCCCGCCGCATCCCGCGCCCGACCTGTCAGATGGCCCCGCCCCACGGCAGGCCCCGCCCCCACGGCGTAGCTCTGCCACTGGGTCACCCAAGGGCCAGGTCTCTACTCCCCCATCAGGCAAGCCAAGATACAGTGTCACCACATGTAACTCAGCCTTCCCTGACCTCCACCCTCCAGTATACGCGGCCAGGGCCCCTGGCTGGCCCATCCCTCACTCCTGACCTCTGCTTCCCTGCATTCTTCTTCTTCCAGGGTGACATCTCCCATGCTGCTGGTCGCTCTGGCCGTCTTCTTTGGCGCCTGTTACATTCTCTATCTACGAACGTTGCAGTCCAAGCTTGTGCTCTTTGGTAAGAGAATCCCCTGCCCAGGTGGATCCCTAGTCCCTCAAATCCTGTTCTCTTGGAATGAAAACCTCAGACCCCGGGGCCGGGGATTTAGCTCAGTGGTTTCGCTGCCTGCTGTGCAAGCGCAAGGACCCGAGTTCGATCCCCGGTACCAAAAAAAAAAAGAAAAAAAGAAAACCTCAGACCTCAAACTGAAGTCCTTGGAACCCAAGTCTGCCCAAGCCCAGATGTACACTAGATCCGACTAACCCGATCCGTAAAATGTCAGCCACACCTGATCTTCACATCCAGCATCAGCTCCCCAAATAGCTATTCCCGAAACCCAGAATGAGATGCCCCAGAACCTACCCATCACCAGACTCCTGTGAGGTGAACCTACTCCTCTGCATTCCCTCCTCCCTAACTTCTGCGGAAAGCACCCGCCGCAGGTACTCACATTGGACACCAGGTGGCGACGTCATGCAAACCTAGGTCTGTCCAGTTTCCTTTCAGTGTTTCCTGGGATGGACCAGGCAGCTCTTGCCCCTTCCCAAAGAGGAAGCTGAGGCCTGACTCATGTGGCCCCAGAATGCTACTGAAATGCATGGAAAGAAAGATGCCAGGAGAAATTTGACCCAGGGAAAATCCCAGATTTGCCATGAGGACAGGGATTTGAAATCAATCAGACAGACCTAAGACATGGTCCTCCAGGGGCCTTCAAGTTATG
The DNA here is from genome assembly GCF_000247695.1 of Heterocephalus glaber. The sequence continues at coordinate 743,821 of NW_004624907.1, forward strand.
TTCACGAGAAAGATGGGCTGGCATGGAAGGTTATGGAAGGAGCCCTTGAATCAGCCACAACTTTCGGTCACCGGAGCATGCAGACCAGACCTTCCAGTCTTATGTGAGAGGCCAGAAAGCTGCATTTTATGGGAGATCATTCAGTGTATTTGTTGGCCACAAACCAGATTCTTGTGAAACATCTCAAGAAACACATCCTCAGGTCAGACTTAGCCCTGGGGCCACTGGTTTGAGACTTCTTCCTTGTGAGTGCAGGAGGGCCCTGGGCTAGGGAGCAGGCGCCTGAGGCTTTATAGGGCAGATGGGGCTGAAGGGCAGGGGCAGGGTCTGAGAAAGGCTTATTCTGTGGATCAGGCAGGAGGAGTCTGGGTTTAATCCTGAAGCTTCCAGAGCTTGTGACACCAGATTGTTGGGGGGCAGCAGGGGTCTCTCTGGGAGAGTGCACCCACCAAAGGCCAGGGTTGGAACAGCTGTCCATTGTTGTCTGCCCTCAGGCCGAGAGGTGAGCCCAGCCCATCAGTACGCTCTGGCCGGAGGCATCTCCTTTCCATTCTTCTGGTTGGCTGGTGCAGGCTCGGCTGTCTTCTGGGTCCTAGGTGAGTATGGGGTCTTGGTGGGGGGAGATAAGTGAGGGCAGGCAGCCCTGAACTGCTTGTTCTCCTGCAGGAGCCACTCTGGTAGTCATCGGCTCTCATGCTGCCTTCCACCAGATCGAGGCTGCGGATGGGGAGGAGCTGCAGATGGAACCTGTGTGAGGTGTCTTCAAAGACCTGTTGGCCCCTGGGGCAAGCTGCCTCATCCCTGTCCACCCATCTGGGACCACCCTGCTGCTCCAGCCAGAGGCCTCCCTCCCAGCACAAGCCCAGGGAGGGGCTCCACCTTTAGAAATAAAGCTGTTACAGTTGCCATTCTGCAAATATCTCCCTATGTCTTCTGTGGGCCTCTGCAGAGGGATGCTGGGAATGCTGCAGATGAGGGGAAAACAATAATAGGATATGTAAGTAAAATATTATAGGAGGTCAAGTGCTAAGAAGGAAAAGAATTGAGAAGGGAAGCTGAGTGTTGTAGCACACATCTGTAATCCCAATACTCAGGAGGCTAAAGCAGGAACATCAGTAGATTGAAGCCAACCTGGGCTACACAGCAAGATGTTATCTAAAAAAAGAGATTTGGGCCGGGGATTTAGCTCAGTGGTTTTGCTGCCTGCTGAGCAAGCACAAGGACCCAAGTTTGATCCCCGGTACCAAAAAAATAAAAAATAAAAAAAGAGATTTGAGGTTCAGTGATGTACTAGGACTCAGGACTTCATGCATAGTTGTCCTAGGAGCTGTGATTATCATGAAAGGACACAAAGCAAAATCAGGAGGAGGCACATGGGGCCAGGTTAAAGCAAACCAGGCTCAGCTCTCCCAGTGTGGTCACACAAGCTGAATTCCTCCCTCCAGCAATGAATTGGGACAACACATGTAAAATGTTAGGTCTCAGTACCTGGGATCATTATTGGTACATCTATGTTCCAAAATTCCAGACTCCCAGGAGGAAGTCAGGGCTTGATGTAAAGAACGTTATTTGCACAAGCAGTGTAGACACAAGGAGCCACACTTACCAGGGAACGAACAGCCTCCTGAATCCAAGTTCCCAGACACCAGCCAGGGAGCCAGCTGCACACATAGGCCTGTCCAAAGACAGTGACCTCAGGTGGCTGTTAATGCTCTTCTTGCCAGGTGTGGTGGCACATGCCTGCAATCCCAGCACTCTGGGAGGCTGAGGCGGGAAGTTTGCAAGCTCAGTTCCCACCCGGGCACTTAGGGAGTTAGTGAGATTCTGTCTCAAAATAAAAAGAGCTGGAATGTAGCTCAATGCAAAGGTCCTAGGTCTAATCCCTAGTACAGAAAGAGAGAGAGAGAAAGAGAGAGAGAGAGAGAGAGATTACACCCATGGCTTGGGTTCTGTTTCTGTGGCGCTCTGGCATAGATGCTGGTAAGCAGCAGTAGTATAAAGGAGCCCCTATCCTCCTGGAGTTCACCTTTGTGGGAGAAGCTCATGACACACAAGCAAATCAGGCTACCAGCAAGAAAACCCTCAGGAATATTTCCGAAGCCAATCAAAAGGGGCTGGGTGGATGAGACTAGAGGGGAGGGGTGGGCTGACTTGGAGCGCAGAGGCAGGGCCTTGCTGGAAAATGAGCGGCTTGCCCTTTGGAAGTCTGGGGTGAGAGTATTCTGGCCAAAGGGAACATGAAGTGCAAAGGCCCCAACATCAGATCTGTTCAATGACATGATGGTGTTATTGTGATTGTGGCTGAGGTGAAGGGAGTGAAAGGAGCAGCCTTAAGAGATGATGTTGGGGAGGGTACTGGGCCAGATGGCACAAGACCTGCAGACCTGGGGGAGTTCTTTGGATTTTAACTTAAGGTAATGTGGGGCCACAGAAGAGTTTTGTGCAAGGAAAAGACAGGATCAGGTGCGGATACAGAAATGTCCCTTGGGGTTTCATGGAGGATGAGCTGGAGGAGTGAGATCAGGGAGGATGAACCAAGCTGGGGAAGATGAGGTGGGGATGAGGGGTGAAGAGGAAGGACAGGAAGACACATTCTGAAAGAGGAGGAACAGAGTTTGGCTACTGACCTGTGTGGGAAATGAGTGGGGAGTAACAGGTAAGGATGAACTCCCAGGTTTCCAGCCTTCGGCACCATGGGAAGATAAGGAGGCCTCTCGGTCCACACAGGACCTAACAGCCAACTACGGATGCACTTCCAGCACGAGCCACGAGAGAGCAGACAAGTGCTTCCTCTGCACTGGATCCTGCGGGAACCAGGAACTGACTTCTGGTCTCTCCTGGGAGAGACCACAGCAGGCTGGGAATCTGGGGGGCCTGAGGCCCAGTCAGATCATCTAGGTCTGCTTAAAGGCCAGGGTCCCCAAACCAATTTGTGGGTAGCATAGGGTGTTTTGTTTGGTGTTTCAATGCAAGTGTTCTCTGGGGAAACTGAGTCTCCATGCCCATCTCTGTCTGTGTATGGTCTGGCTGTGTTGTCTGGAGGTGATTGAGGCCACACATTTGAGACAGACCCCTGGGGCATAGGGTCAGCAGGCTGCGGCTGAGGGTAGCGGGATGTTGAGACTCAGACTAAAAGCCAAATCTGGGAGTAGTATTATAGGTCCTTAATTCTGGTGGTGATTCATTGAGATACTGAGACTAGAAGCTTCTGTTGGGGTTGGTGAAAACTGGGGGCCCATTTCCCCATCTGTCTCCTCCAAATAACCTTGGGTTTAAAATATCTGGCTTGGGATGACAAATAGGAAGTCTTGTTCTTTGATTGGGGGACCAAAATCTAAAGGTCTGGTTGTCTATTTTGGGGAGAGTGACTGGGGTCCAGTTGGCTGGCAGAGTGACATAATGGGAATCCAGTTATCTTGTTTGGGCTGACAACATTGGCTTCTGGTTTGGGGTAATAGAATGGAATCTATTACCAAATTTGAGATGAGTAGTCAGATGACACAGAGGATTCCTGAGGCCTGAGTGTCTGGATGGAAAATTTTGAGTGGTGAGGAAGAGAATCCAGGCTCTTTTTTTTTTTTTTTTTTTGTCTTCTGGTACCAGGGATCAAACTCAGGAACGTGAGCTTACGAGGCAGGTGCAGTGCCACGAAGCTAACTCCCCAGCCCGACTGAGCTAAATCTCTGGCCCCCAGGCTCTAGTTTTGGGATGACAAGGTAGGGTGTCCTTTTGGCTGGAGATGATCCAACGGGGGTGGCTGTGACCTTGAGCCAGGAGACACAGGTGATGCTGTCTAGTTTGGCACCCAAGTGGTTGAAGTTCTGAAGTTCTGGCTGGAGACAGAGCCTGAAGATCCTGATATATAATTTAAGACAACAGAGACTGGGGAGGAGGTCTCATTACCTAGTGTGAAATGATAGCAACTTGAGGGCTCTCATGTCTTAGTTCGGGGTATGCCTGGTAACCTAGTTTGCAGTTAAAGACGCAGTGGGTACAGTTCTCACCTTTTAAATGACAGATCAGGGATTCATATCTGTTGGAAGTGACATAAACTTGAGTTCGAGGTGTCTTGGAGTGAGTCAACAATGGACTGAACCATTTGAAACCATGAGCCAAAATAGGCCTCTCTTCTCTTAAATTCTGGGTGTCACATATTACGTCCCTGAGATGGGAAAGAGACTAATACATGGTAACAGTTTGGGGTGTAATTGTCTAGTTTTGGGTGATCAAGACTGGGAGTCCTGGCATCACCTTAGGGCAAATGGAGTCTAGCCTCTTTTGGGTTGACAGCTAGGTTAAAAAACTGAAATTTACAGTTTGGGGTACCATATTGAGGGCTCAATGACTAGTTTAGAGCAAGAAAAATTGGGGTCTTCTATACTCCATAGAGCTACCTGAGACTTGTACTCTGGTTATCTCATGTGGAGTGCTAGAGACCCCAAGGGTAAGGGTCCAGCTTGGGATTATAGAGACCAAGAAAATATTATCTAGTTTGGAGTAATGACACTGGGGTTTAGGGACTTGGCTTAGGGTGAGAGATCTTGAGAAATAAGTTGGCGATCTTAAGGGTACAAAAACTATAGGTCTGGTTCCTGCTTGGATGACAGATTTACCGGGGCCTGGCTGAATGGCTGGAGGTAGATAAAGGAGGTCTAGGTGTCTAGTTTGGGACAATCAAGTAGGAGTTTGTTTATCTAGCTTGGGGTGGAGGAGACTGGGAACTTAACTGTCCAGTTTGTAATGACAGAGACAGGTCCCAAGGTCTGTCTGTGGTAACAAAAACTGAGGGTTTGTTACTTAGTTTTGTAGGATGAATCAGGGGTACCAAGGAATATTGGCGTTGATTGACTCTGGAAGTCTGGCTGCCTAGTTTTGTGGGACAGAGATTAAGGTCCCTGGGTATATTTGGAGTGATGAAGACTGGGGTCTGGTTGTCTACTTTGGAGGATGTGGTGGTTAAGCCTAATGTTGGCTTGATTGGAGTGGGAGCCACCTAGGAATTTAGTAAAGCATAATTCTAGATGTGTTGGGGTGGGTCATGGAGGTATGACCTTGGGTATAATAGGTCCTCGGCCCCTTCCTCTCTGGTCCTGTTAATGGTACTGTTACCCCAATCTGCTTCCTGGCTGCCATGAACTAAGCCTCTTTGCTCCACCATGTCACTCTGACATGATTTTTCTCCCTTGAAGCTAGCTGACCATGGAGCGAATCTCCTGGACACATGAAGCAAGTTTAGCCTTTCCAACCTTTAAGTTGTCTGGTATTGTGTCCTAGCAATGGAAAAGGTAACTAATATGGGGGTCTTAGATACATTTTGGGTAAAATAATGGGGTCCGGTTTTGTAGGTTGTTGGACAGAGTCTGGCATCTGAGGACATTTTTTGGGTGCTAGATGGTTAAGCCTGGAAGTTTAGTTGTATGATCTTGGTTGGGAACTGGATGCTCAGTTTGGTAATGTGTGATAACATTTGCCTATCTTGATGTCCCAGACATTATCCACCGATTGTCATGTTTGGGGAAATACAGTCTCTCAGATCCAGGTGACAGAGATGGCCCATCTTGGGGTACAGATATTGGGAGTGCAACTGGAGGTGGTGAGGCTGAAAATTATCTTTTTAAATCTGAGGTATCACGAAATGTCACTCCAGTCCCCTTCCTAAGCCTGAGGTCCTGGTGCCTGCTCATAATGGCTGAGTCTGAGAGTACTAATACCTGAGTGTTGCCGGGTCAACTGAGTCAGAATACCCTTGCATCAAGGTGTGGGAGCTTGAATAAATGTAGACCTCTTATTTAAGTATAGCCCGGGGAATGAAGCACTGTTTGGGGATTACTGAATATACCAGTTAGTCTTAACTGTCAATTTTACTGGATTAAGAGACTCTTGGAGAGATGAGAGGATCATGGGGATACTACACTCATCAGTGGATTATTCCAGTCATGTTTGTTGCTAAATGTGCTGTTAGGAGGCAGGGCCAGTTGGAAGAGGTTGGTTGCCAAAGGCATGCCTTCAGAGGATATGTCTCTCACTGATGCTCTTCCCCTCTGCTCTGCTTCATGGCCACCAGGAAGCGAGGAGCTTTCATCTACCATGATCTGAAATCATGAGCCAAAATAAACCTTTCCTCCAATAACTTGTGGGTATCCCCACAATGGGAAAGCTGACCAACTCAGAAAACTGGTACCAGAGAGGTAGGGTTTTTGCTGTGACTACACCTGACAATATGATTCAGAAACCTATTTTCCAAGAGGAAATTGGAAAAGTTTGAAGAAGTGGGCTAGAGAAAGCCTAAAATGCTATAAGCAGACCCTGATGGGTGATTCTTGTGGAAGCTCCAAAGACCAGAATGCTGATAGGAATGTGGACAGTAAAGGCCAGGCTCATGAGGTTTCAGATGGGAACAGGGACTTTATGGGGATTTGGACTACAGGCCTTATGTACTATACTCTGGCAAAAATTTTGTCTTCATTTTGTCTATGTCCTAAGACTTGTATAAGGCTGAATGTAAAGGCAGACTAATTGATCTGGCAGAGGAATTAAGGCAGTCCAACATTCAGGCTGTAGCATGAGTACTGCTGACTGCTTTTAGCCAGATTTATCGTGAGAATTAGGAGCAAAAAGCCTGGCAGGAATATTTGAAAAACCTAAATTTTGGCCCAACAAAGAAACAGGTGTAAAGTTGTGGCCAAAGGAGGTCTGGTTGCTGAAGAGATTAGCGCCATTAAAAAATACCAGGTACTGCAAGGACCTGAGTTCGATCCCCGGTACCAAAAAAAACCCCACAAAAAAAACAGGTACTGGGCCAGAGATTTAGCTCAGTTGTTCCACTGCCTGCCTTGCAAGTGCAAGGTCCTGAGTTCGATCCCTGGTACCAAAAAAAAGTAGAAGGGAGACTATTATTAGATAAGAGGATGGGAATAAGGGGAGGAGGGGTGTAAGAGTGGGAAATGGGAGGATGGATAATGACCAAAGAATATTATACACCTATATAAATACATTGTATGCTTTGAAATTCCCCCAAAATGTGAAGCTAGTGGGGAGGACAAGGCAAGGAAGGAGTGGTGAGAATGACCAAAGTATGTTATGTGCATGTACAAATCTGCCTGCCAGCATGAAACCCATTAATTTCTATAGCCAATTTTTTTTGGGAGGGGGTACCGGGGATCGAACTCCGGTCCTTGCGCTCGTGCAGCAGGCAGCAAAATCTATAGCCAATATTTTAAAAGTCTAGAAAAAGAAAAGAAAAAAAAGGCTGGAATGTAGCTCAGTGGGTTGAATCTCTAGAAGAAAAAAAAAAAATGAGTTTGAGGTGACCGGAGTCCCTCCTGCCATGTCATGGGTATTTGGGGACAAGCTTCCTGATGTGGGTGGCATAGAGCTGGCCTCTAGATGTCTGCAGCATTTCAGGGGCATGGGGGGGCTACCCATGTTCATATTAGTGATGACAAGTGACAGTTGGGGACCTAATGTCTAGATGAGAAGTGACTTCCTGTGGAGTTTCACCTGCCAAGTTTGCTGTGAGTCTGGAGATTCACCTGCCAAATTTAGGGTACCTGGCTTTATGGTTTGGCGATGGTGACTGGGTTTAGCAGTCCAGGTGCTGATTCTGAAGTCTTGTTGATTACTTCAGAGCTGACTACACTTTAGAGTTCTCATGCCTAGTTTGGGGATCACTGAGCCTGAGTCCCAGACCCTGGTTTAGGGGGAATCTGTGCCTAGGAGGCTAGATGCTGAGTTTGTGGAGGGTGTGGAGTCACGATGCTTAGTTTGAGTCACTCTCTGCTTCACTCATGGAGGGGCCCTGAAGGCAGAGGCAAGAGACTTTGGCCTAAATCCTAATTTGAGGACTGACAAAGGCTTGGGCCCTAAATCCAACTTAGAGGTGACTTACCACACTGTCAAGATGGGGGTTCTGGGGCTGCAAGCTCAGATCCCTAGATTGGGGTGAGTGAATTTGGGGCTTAGGTTCCAAGTAGGTTTAGTTTGTGAATAGCTGAGGCAAACACAAGTGTCTAATTTAGGGGTTAAACTAAAGTGGGCCTAACATACACTGCCCAAATGTTGAGAGTAGGGTGACCAGCTGGGAGTACAAATGTCTATTGTCAAGTTGAGCGGTGGCCACCTTGGTGGGCCCAGCGTCAGCAGGTGCTTCCTGGGGGGGTTGTCATTCATGTGAGAGGGGAACATTTTGGAATGAGATGACCAGATGCCTAGTTTTGGGGTTCCTAGTTATGAATTCCTAATACTTCCATTTGATTTGGGGCTCATTAAGCCTCAAGATCCATTGAGGTGCCTGTTGTTCCTTGTATCTAGTTTAGGCATGATGGAGTTTGCCTGATATGGGGTGTCCCAGGCTAATCCTCCAGATGCCTAGTTAGGGATAACTGACAGGGAGCCCCAAGTCCTGGGGAGCCCAGAAGTCTAAATTAGGAGTGGCTTAATTTCAGGGTCTTGGCACCTAGTTCAAGGGGGAATGATTTGGGGGCTCAGATGCAGAAATTAGAGTTTAACACTAGAGAGGCCTGAATGCTTATTTTACTTTAGAGGTCCTGAGCCTGGAGGTCCAGCTGCCTCCTTTACTGCTATCTCCCAAGTCAGGTGTCTGCTGGGGAGGCTGTAGTGGTGCAGGAGGGTCCTGTTGCTTATTTCAGTGGTGGTTGTGAATCCATACATGTGCTGTGGAACTGAATGAGACTCTGGACATAACTAACAAATTTGGAAGTGACTTTGGGTCCCTGATGCTACTAAGCTGGATCATTGATCTGAGATCCAGAAGCCTACTCTGGGGAACTGAAGCTAGTTTGGGACACGTAACTGTGAGCCACATCTTTATTTTTGAGGGGTGGGGGGGAAATCACTGAATCAGCCTAGGGGCCCAGAGGCTTGGTTGGGACATCATATGTGGCTGGTGTACCAGTCTTTGTGGCTTAATGCAGCAGAAATTTTTTCTCAAAGTTCTGGAGGCTTGAAGCCCCAAATTAAAGTGTGACAGGTCCCTGTAGGCTCCAGAGGAGGGTCCTTTCCTGCCTCTTCTAGCTCCCAGTGGCTCCCAGGATCACTGGACCTGTGGCTACAGCCTTCTGGCCTCAACTTCACATGGGTTTCTGCTCTCCTGTCTGTCCCTGTCTTCTCTTCTGTCCTTTATCAGAACACACATCAGTGACTTTAGGGCTGGTGCAGGAAATCCAAGATGCCCTAATCTCAAGAGCCTTCCCTTAGCTGGGTCCAGTGGCAGAGGCCTGTAATCCCGGCTACTTGGGTTACTCAGGCTGGAGGATTGCAAGTTCTAGCCCAGCCTGGGCAACTTAGCAAGACCTTGTCTCAAAATAAAACTGAAAATGGCTGGGGATATAGATCAGTGGTAAAGCACCCCTGGGTTTGATCCTCAGTACCACACACACACACACACACACACACACACACGCACACACCCTCTTAATTACATCTGCAAAGACCCTTATCCTAATAACCTCACATTAGGAAGTTCTGGGGCTTACGAAGTACACATATCTTTTTTTCTCCTGATGCTGAAAATTGAAACCAGGGCCTCATACAAGCTAGGCAAGTGCTCTACTACTGAGTTACATCACAAGCCCTTTTTATTTTGAGACAGGGCCTCAATAAATTGCTAAATTGCCCAGGCTGACCTCAAACTTTGGATCCTCCTGCCTCAGCCTCCTAGAGTGCTGAGATCACAGGTGTGTACCTGTCAATCCCATATTCTAGTTTGAGAAAGGGAGTCACATGGTAAATGGAGTGCTAGGGCCCATTTGTTCAGATCATGGGTAATTTACTGCGGGTTCCTGATGCTTGTTACAGTTCAGTGAGGAAAGCCTAATTTAGGTGTGCCAATTTTGATGCCTTAATTTTGGGGTGATTGCCTAATTCCTGGGTGACTCAGGAAATTACTAGTACTCATTTAGGGATGACTAAGCTAAGGCCCATTTCACTTGTGTCATGAATGTTGTGGCCTGGAGGTCTTGTGTAGAGATGAGCTGGACCAGAGCCCAGAATCCTCATTTTGGGGTGTGTGAAACCGGGGTACAGTCTTTGATTTTTTATTTTTTATTTTTTTGAGACAGGGTCTTGCTATGTAGCTCAGGCTGGATTTGAACTCACTGTATAGGCCAGGATGGCCTCCAGCTGGTGTCAATCCTCCTGCCTCAGCCTCCAAGTGCTGGGGTTACAGGCCCAGGTGTCCCGGTGTTTCTGACTCTGGGTTGTATTCACGTGATGTGGGATGATCCAGCTGGAGGTCTAGGTCTGACCTGGGGCCTTCTGAGGGAGGCTCACAGGTCTGATTTGTGGGTATCTACACTGCTCCTTTAGAGGAATCTGACACTGGGGCCCAGCAGTGCTAGAGACCTGGGTCCACCATTTGGAGGTGGGGCGTCCCAGCCCACTGCTGACCTCCAAGGCTGGGCTCCTGTGACCCGGAGATAAGACGTCTGGGGACGACTTGGGGGGAGGGTGTCACGCGCCTAGGCCGCGTGGTCCGGAGGAGGGCTGCGGGGGTCGCGGAGGGTGAAGCGGGCCCGGGAGCGGCTGCAGCGGGGGTTCCCGCGGGAAGCGGAGCGCGGCGGGGCAGCCGGCGGCGGGAGGGCGAGCGCCGGAGTGACAGGAGAGGAAGAAAAATGGGCCGAGAAATCAGAGTGGACGCGCGGGGGGCGCGAGTCCGGGAGCGGGCAGCGGCGGCGACGGGTGGGGGCCGCGCCTCGGCCTCGGGGGACCTTCCCGGGCGCCCGCCCTGCAGGTCGGGGCCCGCGTTCCGACCTCGGCCCAATTCCAATCCTGCCCCTGCCTTGTGCCAGCGCCCCCTCCCGCAGCCCCTCGGCGTCCCGCGCCCTCCAGGGAGCGCTGTTCACTTCCCTCGCGGCGCCCGCCCTGCGCCCGCCTTCTGCCCCAGCCGCCCGCGGTCTAAGCCGTCCCGGCCGCCGGTCCCCTGCCTCTTCACGCCCCGGGCCCCCGCCTGCTTTGCTAATTCTGCCCCTGCATTCCGAATCCTTCTTTCTTCTCCCCCCAGGGGCCCCCCAACAAAGTCTCTCGCCAAGATTTGGAGCGGAAATGGGGCGAGCGGCTGCGGCGGGGGAGGGGCGGGGCGGGACGGGGGCGGCGGCCAATGGAGCGGGAAGCAGGACAAATGAGGCCCGGCCCGCGCGGCCGACAGGCCCCTCCATCTTCCCATTAGCGCCTAATGGCCCCCCCGCCGCCGCCTGATGAAGATTTATCGGCCCCGGAACCCCCG